>VNWX01000113.1:0-32067 GCA_009869905.1 Ceratophysella communis
GCTCACTAATTTTGTCCAGGGGGTATCCCCTCGGCCAAACTTTAGATTGTCCAAAATGAGAGTAAGGATTCGCCACGAATGTTGTGTTGCTTTTCGTAGTAACAAGGCCTCTCGTAGTATTCGTTAACACGAAATTAGTTTCAAACGTTGCGGGATCATTTGGTGCATTGTCGTCATCGGTGTCGTAAATATACTGGGCTCCATTTTGTATGGCATACAAGTAGCCGATGACTTTTCGGGTATATGAATTCCAGGGTAGGTAATCGAGAACAGCATAGCCCAGTGTTTCCTGTGTATCGGTATCTAGCAACACGACGTTTTCTAATTTCCAGTCCTTTGGCGTCTTCTTATCTGCTACCACAAGGACTTTCCACCCTGGAATTTTACTTAACTTCCGCAGTTGTACAGTTGGGTCAAAAATGGACGTGACCACAATCCATTTGTCATCGCGTCCATTAGGACTACGTGTAGATGCATCGTATTGCGCTTGTGGTTGGTTCACTGAAGTTTCTTGAGTGAAATGGTTTTGTAATTTGGTGAACTGTTTTTTGAACCCGAATCTGAAAATAAAAGTTGAACATAAATTAAACTAAAAAGGCTAGTTAAGGTAACCATAATTAACTTACTTTGAATGAACCAGAAAATCTACAACGATTGCCACCATGAAAACTAGCAGTATAGTGCGTACGAAAAGAGTTTTGCGAGGAAGTTTCTGTCCACGAGTCCAGGCGGGTTTCTGTAACCTGTGAATTATTTTTTAGGAAGTGTTTATTAAGAAGCTTTTATGATTTGAGTGTTTCCGCCATATATTATAATCCCTATTTGAGACCCACACTGATCTATATATTTTGGTTAACTTGGAACATTTGTTCAAGTCGGCGAAGGCTTCGCCCGAAGTAGAACTATTTCTAATATTAGTATAAATTACAAATTATAAGGAAATTAGCCTTTGAATTTGGCTGATCAATGCGGGTCTCTGAGGAGGCTGAAATAATACTGCGGAAAATCCAATAATACAGCCATCTTAAGTGCAATGAAATTAGAAGTAAACAATTACCGCATTTTGAAAAAGCAAAGGCCGGAAAAGTAGTCTAGCGGCAGCCGTATCCTTAGTTTACACTAATAAATTCGCTCTTGAATCGTTTTTGTTAAAATACACGGGAACAGAAAGTAATACGAAATATTATACTGACCTGCCTTAGTTCTCTAAGGCTCATGCCTATATCATCACAACATTTACCATTGACACGAATTACTGAATGTTGCAGTGTATTATAATATTTTATGAGGTATACAAAAATTATTTTCGCTTTCACCAAAGTACAAAAAGCCATTCAAGTTTGAATCTATGTATTGTTTATTGTGTTTCATTGCATAACAGAAAAAACAGTGTGGCGCCTTTCCCGGGCCGGTAGTATCTCTATAGTTTTAGTCGTGCATAAAAATACGAGTTTTTGAAGTCCTATTTTGCCATCGATTGCACATCCTAAATGCTTTGAGAAACTGAATAAATCATCCATGTAATTAGAAACGTGGTAAACATCTAGTTTTATTCAGACAATGAAACACGTTCTTCCGAAATGACGGGTTTACGCACCGCATCTTACCTTAAAATCTTAAACCCTAGTCTAGGGTCTACATTAAATTGCCTGATAACATGGAAAAACGTACACCGGGCACGAGCGCATCTTGCTTTACGCTACGATGCTGCGATAAATGAAGGCATCTGGCTAGCTCTCTTAGATTCATCCCACTGTGTCATTCTGGCCTCTAATGAAGGGCATTGTAACCGGAAGAAGATGAAATACAATCCTTCAAAATCTGATGAAAGAAAGACGCGTTTCGTTGTTGTGGACGCGTGCCTGGGCTGCTGGGTCAGTTTTACTGTAAAGCTGCATCTCAGCCAAGCCAGCTTGCGCGTCTTAATATATTTCTTTGAAAACAAAAAATAAGAAAGAGGCATATGTCCGGCGTCCGTCCCTTTAAGAAAAAGGGCTTCCATAATACAAGATCTGGTCGGGTACTTATGGACCCTTTCTAACATATCTGGCGTACTTATCAAGGAAGCGAAAGCAGCAGGAGAGCATGTAACTGTAACGCTGCTTGAAGTAGCGGCAGATGGGCATGAACCGAAGCCTTTCGCCTTATTTGGCTTGTTTTAAAAATACAATTCGTCATGCTTACTTTTAAAAAATTGAAGCTTTCAAAATAGATTGTAATTTATTGCTTTAATTATCAATGGAATGAATTTTCAACTCTGATCCAGGTGTCGACGTAGGGTTAATTAATGGCTGATACCCGTGGATAATTAGGCGTATTTTATTTAGCATTGCAGAAGCTTGATGAATCAAGATGAAAACGCTGACGCTTTGGACGGATTCACCGGCTAAGACGGAAAATGCGGATTGTTTGTATGTGAATTTTCGAGTTTCGGAAAAAATTAGAGTATGATTCGTGATCGGAGTTGCATAATTTTTACGAATGTTTCAGCATTTACGACATTTGCTATTCTCCTATTGGAGATACCGTCGCCGTTTCGGTGGGTCATTCGATACATATCTACGATGTTGTGAAGGGTACTTTGGTAAAGAGCATAAAGGGTAAGATTCGATTCAATATAGGCTAGTGAAAAAAGTTTTAAATTAATTGCTCTGAATTTTAATGCAGAAACAAATGGCGGCACAATCCACTGTGTTGCGTACAGTTCCGATGGCAAGAATATTGCGGCAGGGACATCCCTGAAATCTGTCGTAGTTTGGACAAGCGAAGGGGCTGGGCTTATTAAATATTCGTAAGCATAATTAGACATATTTTTTACGTATTAAAATTAATTCCTAACTAAATAGCGTTTAATTTTTGCAGTCACGGCGATTCAATTCAATGTTTGGCATATGACCCAACCCCGACCAGCACTTTAGTGAGCTGTGCTATCAATGATTTCGGCTTCTATCGACCAAATAAACAAAAGGTGGACAAAACAAAGGTCAATTCCAAGATCAATGTTTGTGCCTGGAGTAAGGACGGAGTTCATTTGGCCCTTGGACTCTCCAATGGAGTTGTTACAATAAGAACGCAGGTAAGGGTCGCCTACCAGCGTTACAAATTTGTAATTTAAAATACCTAAGTTTCCAATGTATTTCTTACCTACCGGTACGGTGAGACTTGAGATTTATTACTGAAAGCGTGAAGCAAATTGCTGAGGGGGGTGGTCGATGGTCAACTGTCCATCAACTGGTCAGTTTCTGGATAAATGCGTGTGTCCTTTATGGCTTTATGACTCTGATTCTAGAAAGGTGATGAATTCGGGCGTATCGAGAGGCCTGGTGGATGTCAAATTTGGGGACCTGAGCTGGGTGCCTTCACAGGCTGAGCCGGACAAAGACATGATTTGCGTGGCGGACTGGGGTCAGAGCCTTTCGTTCTACAATACGATGGGAAAGCAGGTAAGAGGTCATAAATCTAGTCCGTGTCTACGGACACACGGCTATTCGTCATTTATTTGAACAGTATTATCTGGAATCGTGTTAACTAAGGTGGGCGTCGTATGTGGCAAGGGCGGATTCTTAACAATAAAATTGTAAATCCGCCTTATTTTGATGAACAGGTCGTAAAGGAGAGGAGCTTGGATTTCGACCCAATCAAACTCGTGTACGTCACCTCCCATCGAGACTGCAAATACCTCATTGTGGCAGGGTCGAATAGGGCTTGTGCTGTTTTTACATTGGACGGAATCCGAATTGCCCTCTTGGCTGAGCAAGCTTCTTGGATATGGTCTCTAGCGGTTCGGCCGAATTTGGCGACGGGAGCCTGCCACATGGTACGTCGTTTTTTTGTTTTTAATACTGCCTTAAGCTCGATTATCACTTAAAAACTTCTTAGATAATACGGGCCAATATGAAGTCGCCGAAGTTATCCGTTAACCAGGTGCACAGCGTAAAATCAGCCTATTGTTCCTTAAAACTCATCGAGCAAGCATGTGGTTGTGGTCCCTTGTTATTGTTACCTTTAAAGCTTCCCCAAATTATTAGCTAAATGCCATAATGTTCCGCGAGTTCAGTGGAGTCATGCTGCTTACGGAACTAATTAGATGAGCCATACTCTGATAAGAATATATGTGTGCTTCATTTTGTAGGTCGTTGGAACTGTCGGCGGAGTCGTCACTTGCTATGAGCTTCAAATTCTCATTGTCCATGCTCTCTTCAAGTCCCTCTACGCTTACAGGTAGGCCGTTGCTGTTACATTATAATTGGTGATCTATGATGTATTATAATTTACAATATTCGGGAGTAAAACACGCAGAGTGACGTATGACTTGACGTGAGCATGACGCTTCAGTTCTGCGAAGCACATGCTTTTCAGCTGGGGTACCCTTATTTTTGTAAGGCTTGGGGATGAGTGATTAATTATGACGGTAATTTATGTGAGCTTCCGGGTTGAGCTCCAATACGGTACATATTCGTGCCTCATGAAACAGAAACACGCGTAGCGCATCTGCCACGAAAACTTTCGGTATAGCTCGTGGTATAATTTGTTCATTTCGTCTTTTAAACAGAGTGAACATGACCGATGTCAAAATACAGAATTTGGATGATGATATTTACATCTGTATGAAATGTCGAGATCTTGTGAAGAAAATTGCTATTTCTCGAAGGGCGTTGGCTGTAAGCTTATTAAAAAAAATTTATGATCGATTATGAGTCCAAAAACGTGCTTATTTCTAGGTGCAATTATCCGAGAAAGTCCTAATTTATCAACGCGAAGAAAGAACGGATGATTTCAAATATCGCTTAACGGATCTGATAACTCAGAAATTCGAATGCAGCCTTCTCGTTTTGTGCAATGAAAATTTGATCGTTTGTCAAGATAATCAATTACAGAGTTATACTTTTACTGGAGTGAAAGTTCGGGAATGGGTTTTGGAGTCGAATATTCGATATATTCGATCGGTGGGCGGAATGCCGCCGAATGAAGTTCTATTGGCTGGGCTTAAGGATGGACAGGTTCGTACAAGCGCCGCTTATTTACAAATTCAGCCTAATTTATGATGTCCAATTTTATTAGGTCGTACAAAATTTTTCTGACCAATCCAACGCCTATGAATTTACTCAAAGTACCGCAAAGCGTCCGTTGTCTGGATCAAAGCTTGTCACACACAAAACTGGCCGTGATTGACGATACTTTGACGCTATACGTCTATGACCTCAAGACACAACAGCTACTATTCCAGGAACCCAATGCTATTACCGTGTTCTGGAACACGGCCATTGATGATCTCATCAGCTTCTCAGGTGTCGGAGAGCTTCGGGTCAAGGCGAATGGATTTAAATTATTTTCACAAAATATGGCGGTAAGTGTTTTTATTTTGGCGTTCCTGTAAGATCTCACGAATCGCTTCTATTTCGAATTTGCATTTGTATTTTTAATAGTCAAAACTTTTGTAATATTTAGAAATTTTATAGCCTTAATTAGGCTTACCGGTTTTGTCATATAATTTTGCTATATCGTTTTTCTGTTGCCTTTTATTTGCTTTTAATGCACTGCTGCACCTATGCACCACAAGATTCACAAAGACGCAAAGAAACCTACTAAGGACAGGCCTGAAGAAGCACTAAATGGCGACGATCGAGTCAAGATCGGTAGTGCAGGTGACTCCTGGCCAACGACGACATACACTGCATTTTCTAGCGACGACAGTGACGAAGAATCATTATCAAACCAATGGAATAAAGTCAAGTCGATCGAAAACCAGGACGAATTTATCGTTCAAGACTACTGTCCAAAAAAATTCAACGGAGAAGAATTGAATTTTGACGAGGAGCTTATTAAGGAATGCGAAAACTATGATTTAAATGATCCCAAATTTCTTTCAAAGGGTTTTGTGGTGGGATTCAATGGAAACAAAGTGTTTTCTATGCATAATTCAGCCGTTCATACACTGGATATTTCGTTGAAGACGCCTGTGAGGCAGTATACGGATCAGAAGATGTTTAAGTAAGTCCATTCAGTTAAAATTAAATTTAGGGAGGGTTGCATTTTAATTTCGAATTCTCAAGCAAATTTCGCCATGCTCTTTTCATCCAAAATTTAAATTAAGATCAAAGTTGTGCACTCCACGGCTCTAAGCATTAATTATGTAACAAAAATTATTTAAAAATAAATTTAAATTTAAGAATTCAGAATTGTGCGGAAATTCAAATGTATAATACAGTCTTAAATAACACCTAAGTACTAAATCCACTGAATTTAACTTATATTATGAAACAGTGAAGCGTACAGCATCGCATGTCTCGGCGTGGGAGACGTTGACATGACTTATTTGGGTACTGCTTGTGTTAAGGGTGAAAATTATGATATTGCGAAGAAGGTGTTTTCGAAGCTGAATCGCATCGATATTGTGAAACTTATCAAAACGAATGAGGTAATTTTTGAATGGAAATCCAAGACCCTTGTTCGTAATTTTAAATTTTAACCCAGTAAACTTTTGATTCCATCCCGTAACAGTTAAAAGTAAAGCGAGGTCAAATGAAGCCTGGTAGCTTGTTAGCAGAAGTATACGCTCTTCAAGGACATCTCCAAGAAGCTGCAAAATGTTTCAAGGAAAATGGCGAAGAGCATCGTGCCGTAGCCATGTATGCGGATTTAAGACAATTTGATCTTGCTCAAGAATACATGGGGACCGGAAACAGTCGTGACAAAGTAGAACTAATGAGAATGAAAGCGGATTGGGCTGTCAAAATCAATGAATTCCGTGCTGCGGCGGATATGTACTTGGCTGCAGGAGAAAAGCTCAAAGCCATTGAAATTATGGCAAATAATGGATGGAGAGACATGTAAGTTTCGGATTTATTAAGAAATTCAGACTTGGCCCTGAACTTTTGTCCAGAAATTGGGGGATATTAGATTTCTTAAGGCTGTATTACAGAAGCCCGTAAATTTATGACGTCAAAAGCTCGGTGTAACTCGCATTTAACAGACTTTTTTGCTTGCGATTCCCTCGGTTAAAATATGTTGTAATGCTCAAATATATTTTCTAAAATATTGTGCAGCTATGGTCACAAATTTCGCCAAATTTCCGGTTTTAGAATACCGCTTTAAGTCCGAAATGATACTGAATTATGATTGGAATTCGAAATTATAGTGCGTGACAGCAATGATTTTCCCCCCAAAACTTGATTTAATATTCGACGTGCCTGTGTGGCCTACTTTTTTGAACAATTCGTAATCTAGTATAATAGCCTTATAGTCTATAAATATTATTTCTCTGAATCACGCAATGTCTATTTTATTCTGATTGAGTACGTACAGGCTCCTGGAGATGGGACAGAAGTTGGAGCCGAATGAGAAAAATATAATGTCGGCTTGTGCGGATGCTTTGGTGAAATTGGGACAGGTACATGGGCTAACTTCTTTTTTTGTAGTTTCTTTTGGTTTATGGGCAATAAATAAAGGAATTCACAAATATCCATCTTCTGTCATGCCATATGCCATCGAGGGGGCCTATTACCCGTATTGGCTTTTTTCGATTGACTTCGAAGGTTACACGGGTTGGGCGTTTGTGTTGTGCACGGGAGCGTTCTTAATGCTTTACGTGATTCTCGCTTCAGTGGCGTTTCTGGTAGCTGAATTCAATATTCAATGCGTGCGGAGCATCTGCAGAGCCCCAGAGGCTATGAAATGATTATTTTTCAATCTAATTCCTGGCAAGATTTCGTTACATTTCAAAAATATTTTATTCGCAAATTATTTTGAAAATTAAATTTTCCAGAATTCAGGAAAATATGTCTCCTCATAGCAATAGCAATTTCATGAGAATTAGAAGCTCCGATTGAGCCGCAGACATTTTATAGCATAGTATAACCGAAATGCTGTAAATTTTAAGGTGGCTGCTGCTGCAGCAATGTACACTCGCGTTGGAGCAGTGGAGAAAGTCCTGAAAATTTATGTTGAAACCCGGGATTGGTCTGAGTGCTTTGCTATTGCTAAAAAGCATCCTGAACTAAAGAAAGACGCCTATTTGCCCTATGCTCAGTGGCTGGCTGAGTCGGATCGCTTTGCTGAGGCACAGAAAGGTTGAACACATTACAGTTAAATTTTTGAGCAAAATTTGGAAACCCATAATAATGTTATTTATAATTATGATGCACTTAGCATTCCATGAAGCGGGTTTCCCTGAAGAAGCCTTTAAAGTACTGGAAGTTCTGATCAAGAAATGCTGTTTCAGAAACTCGATTTCAAGATGCGAGCTATTACCATTGGATTTTGGCTACGCAGTACCTGGATATGGCAAAAGTTGGGGCGGATGAGTAATGAAAATAACACATTTTGCATTTAGTAATTCGCCCACTCGGTGTTGATATAAAATATTTTATTTAATTTTCCAGTGACGAAAAAGCCGCAGCGCTGGATCAATTCATGTTACATTCCAAGAAAGCCGTCATGTATTTCTGCTTCAATGCAGTTTACAAATATATTGTAAGTCACGTAATTAGAAGCGCTATTTGTTGAAGCGGTTATTCGATTTAACGACCCCACCCTGTCTTTTATAAACAGGAATCACCCTTTACACCCTACGCATCCGAGGTTCTCTTCAGCATGGCCAAGTACCTCATGCATGAATTCCTGAGTACCGCCGACCTGCCCGTGTCCAAATTGTAAGTCAGTTAACCAATACGGATATACGGATTTAAGTTTGTTGACATTGTACCTAATTTCTACAGCCACGTTTTGTACACACTGGTAAAACAAGCCCGGACGGTGAAAGCCTTTAAATTTGCGAGGCAAGTAATGGAGAAACTCTGTCAAGTGAAAGTCCCTTCATCCCTCGAGATACACACTGGTAAAACAAGCCCGGACTGTGAAAGCCTTTAAATTTGCGAGGCAAGTAATGGAGAAACTCTGTCAAGTGAAAGTCCCTTCATCCCTCGAGCGTAGTGTTGACATGCTAATTATTCAGGCCAAGGCGGATCCTTTCGAGGATAATATTAGTCTCCAGGCTCATTGCTATCGATGCTCTACTACGAATCCATTCATTAATCCACGTGGCAATGACTGCATCAATTGCTTTCATCCCTTTGTATTTTCATTTCCACAATTCGGTAAGAACTTTCCACGCTACTGCTTGCCTATAATTGAAAATATTTATAGTTTTCTGAATTTCAAATCTATGCAGAAATACTCCCATTGGTCGAATTTCAACTGGAAGAAGGAATAACAGACGAAGAAGCCATCAGCCTCATAGGCTCTCGCCTCAAACCCGGAAATCCAAAGCAAAATGGAAAATCAGCTATTAATCGTTACCGAAATCGACGCGGATCTCATATTCCAAATAAACGCTGGCGAGAAACTACAGAAGACGAAGATCTTCAAATTCTGCATTTGGATGATGGAGATGACATGGACGAGGACAATGAGGAGTCACTCTATGAAGGAGATGACGATGATCCTTTCTACAGTAAATCAACGGACACTTACGACGAACGCATTGGCTATGTTCCGATTATAATTGGACGGGATATTCTACGTACGCTAGAACCTTCAAAGGTTCTCATTAGAAAATGGCCTGCTCCGCTTCGATACAATTTTTATAAGCATTGTTTGCCTGAAACTGTGCCGCTCGTGAGTTGTCAGACTTGTTGGATGGTAAGTGCGAATAAAAATTTAATTAAAAAATTGAAATGCTAGGTAATTAATTAAATTATAATGCTAATTTTCAGTTGTTTTACGCCGACGACTTCCACGTTTACATGTTATAGGACCGGAAACTGTCCTTTCTGTCGTTCTCCACTTCAGCCAAACAACAAAAAGTCTACGGCGGAATAATAAATCGATAAATATCGTTATACTAGACGCTACAAAAAAAAGTTGGCATAGGCTAAGCTATTGAATAAATGCGTATCAAATGGTCATAAATATAAATGGCAATGATTATCAACATCGAGGTCACGAATTACGATTACACAAACCAATCGGTATACCTTACCAATTCTAGAATATACACTTTAGCTTAATATTCCGTAAAACTTGATGGAAATGCACGGATTACGCAAATGTTATATGCTTCATATAAATCGCTCTGACCCAGATTACAAAATGTCAATGGTTTTGACCATGATTTTCAGCCTGTCCTTTTGTGTAGCATGTAGCCATTGAAAGTACGTCATACGTGCATATGCAAACTACCAAGAAGCCCGAATAAGTCAGTTCGGGTAGTACCAGCAGAACGAAGGGCAATATTGTATTTCCTATTCGTACATGTTCCCAGAACTATGGGACTGGCGCTTGCACACAGGGATCGGATGGTGGTGGTGTAAACCCTGTGTGACCCAATTTCACATCTTCAATGCCACGACCTAGAAAAACCCCGGGTATTTCTTCTCTGCTTCCCAAAAGCTCGGGACGACGACTCAGCTCAACGGAAGTTTAGTAGTTTGATTTCGTGTAGGTAGGGGCGGAGTGGAACTACAGTGATTTTCCTGTAATATCTACTTATGTATCATGATATTTATGGTCCGATTCACGTCTCTCGGATTAGGGTTGGGTCATTTGGCAGTATGAAATATTCGGAAGAAACGACATGTTTGATATTAAAATGTCGGATATTTTGACCAGATATGCAAAATGCTAGAAAACAAAACACAAATCCGAAATCGCTCCATTGCGTTCAGAGTTTCTAAAAAATGTTTTGCCGGCACGGGCACATGTGTTTTGGGTAGGTATATAATAATTAAAATGCGCTTAGATATCTGTTTAAAGCAGGCCCTTTTAACAGCTAGACTCTACCATATAAATTGTCAAGGTCCAGAGAACGACGACGACAGTAAAAACGAGCTAGGTATATATAGTTTTATTCGCCCGAAGCTAATAAATCCTCTGAAAGTACAGTGCAAAGTACCCGTATCGATAAAAGCAAAAGCTCTACAATAACATTAGCGACGTTAGGCTTTCTAAGTCCATTTACTTTAGACGGAAGCAGGCGGTGAAAGTAGATTTGAGCTGTCTCCATTTCCGTCTTTACGACTATTGTCCGTCCGGCAGACGAGACAAAATGCTCTCACAAATACGGATAAAGCCCCTTCCTCCCGTCAATCCCAAAAATAGAACGGATTTCAGATGACCTTAAGCATTTGCGGAAAGAGGAAATTGGAATGCTCTTCACAAGAGCATTTCACACAGATATAGGGATGATGACGTCTTCAACAAATATAATTCGGTCGAGGGCCTGAGTCGGTGGTGCTTACAGAAGGGAAGACCCAGAGGAAGTCTACAGTAGGTACCCTAAAATGTATCTACATACAACGGGTAAGCCATGTTATCTGCATTTCTGGGGCGGGAGCGAAGGACGCCTGGAATCGGTCTCGGTCAATTCCTGCAGTTGTAAGGACTACAGCAAGTCAATTTCGGTAATTTTTTGTTGCGGATTAAATACTTGCTGGGTGATCGTCCATTTCAAGCTAACTATTCATATTTTATCAAAATTTCACCCTCAGGTTAGGTTGTGTAAGGTTAATTGTTCAAATTTAGCGTTTCTTGACCGTTTAATAAGGTGGGATTTCAAATGACCTTTCAAAGGTTTACTAAATTTAAATTTTAAACAAAAGCCAATACAAATGACCTGCTCTGGAAATATAAGCTCTAATTTAATAAATTACTAAAATTAAGAACGAAATGATGAACGAACAGAATGCAGTGTTTACTACATATACAATTATACACAGAACGGTGTTAATATTTTTGAAAAATAATTATTATAAAAAAAATCCGAGCTGCACCTATGACCAAGAACCCGGTATAGGCAGCTCCAAAGTTAGCTGCGCTACGGGACCCTTCTACTTTCTCCACAGTGAAAGCCAACGAGGCCGACATGATCGGACGGGGGGGCAGAGCAAGGCAAATGGAGCCAAACCCAAATGCAATGAGGAACATAATATCCCTTTCAAAAAACTTCGGGTTTAAAACTAGAAACTTTCTCCAGGCCAGGCCAGGGAAAGCATGGAGAAACATAGCTTACATCCTACCCTGCAGAGTCCAGGAGGGCCCTTGCTCGTTCCCAGGCCAGGCCTGGGCCTGCCTCCTGTACCCTATACATAAGCTGAAAATGTTTCAAAGTCTGAAGGGCGCATGGATAGCCGAAAATGTTCGATCCAGTCTATATGGGACTTTCACCAATTCCTCAACTAAACTTCCTAGCTCTCTCACACTTCCATTCCACCGCACTGTCCCTTTGCTTTCCCCTATCGTCTGCCTGGCCTGGGCTTTTGCTATTTTTTTTTCTTCTGTAAGGAAGCCCTGTTCATCGCTGAACCAAAAAAAAAAGAAAGCGTATTTCGTCTCGAATGCAGCAAACCAGTCGAACTTTCAACTTGGTTCCAGTAGCAAGCCCAGGCTGCGTGGAGCCACCAAAAAATTATCATTAGCCCTAATGTAACTCTGACTATTTATCTTTAACTCTATCCTAATCCCTTGCCCAATAGTTCCTTGGATTACAGTATTTGGAGAAAGTATCCAGTTCTAGAGTGAAAGTGAGTGTTTGGTATTCCCAATCCATCATGGACCGCCTGGGCTGGGGTTTCAGAGCGGAAATGAGAGATTAGTGACTTTTGGCTGCGTGTGGACGCAGTAGCCCTTGTTAGTACTCACAGATTAGTTCAGCTCAGTGCCCAGCTTGTATTTACTACAACGGACTTTCGTGTACGTTTGTCTTCCAGTGAAGACAGCGAGGGTTCCGGGGAAAAGGAGAAATTCCGGAAGGTACGTAATTGGAGGAGCCCGGATATAAACAAGTGTAGCTTATGCTTGTTTTAGCGGAGTTCTCAAGTTTGAGCTTGACACGCTCGGACTTCCGTTAGCCGCTTGAGCTGAACATGATTGGAATTAATTGCTCATTAGAGAGACTGTAGCGTTGCATGTTGGATGGTTCGTATTATTAAGAGAGATTGTAGTATCGAAGTGTGTTCTTAGCTAATGAAAACAAGAGCGAATTGAGATTACTGCTACTAAAATCCGTATTATATGCAGCTTTAAAGGGTAATAAATATCTAAATAAAGTGTTTTACGACAGTAAATTCTAGACTAGGGTCAGGACTAGGCTCAGTTTCAGTAAATATTTTATATTCCTGTGCTAAAATCTGTGGTTCCAAGCCTGTTTTTAGGCCATATTAGATTTTAAATCTAGGTAATTGTAGTATAATGCAAACTGAAGTACGGGGAAAAATACCCGAATAAAAATTCTGAAAAATCGTCTTAACTTCTGAGAAATTCTAAATTTTGCATAGATATTTGCCTCAAATTGAAGCCAAACTTAAGTAAAAAAGATTGAGGCTGGTTTGAAAAAAGGTTTTAAAAAAAGTAGTCTGAAAATCGAGTCTTATTTTTGAACCATTTATTTTTAGCTTGGCACAGTTAACGGTTTTTAGACGCTAACCTAACAACACCAAAGGTCCATTGATTGAAGTAGTATTAGGTTTTGCGTTATTTAGCACAGCCTGGACTAGAAATTCGATTCAAAGTCCGAATACTAAGTTCACGAATTAAAGAAATACCATTAGACGGATATCTTGATCCAGCCCAAGCTGAATAGAAATTACTTGTTCAGACAATTTTTGGTTCAAAAAAATTTCATGTGTGCCAATATCGGGCGAAAATTCTCAAATCATTAGCTATGTATTTAAATACTAGACAGGGTTTTAAGGACAAACAATTAAATAGAATAACCTAGCTCCAGTAGTGTTCCATGTTTACCTGGTATCATGTTTTATTAAAGAACCTAGTCAACCATTGAGTCAGAGCCACCCCAACAAGAACAATGAATGCTATTGTGTTCTGCGGATCAATAACTTCCATTTACTAATTCATGGTGTAATTCAGTGTAGTCGATTATAGTGATTATTTTCTTCTGTCTAAAGTCTACCCTCAGCTATGCATTTACTACGCATTTTAGGCCAAAGTTCAAATAAATACCCCAACACTAATAATTACAAATCCAGAATAATCGATCGTTAAAATTGGTTCTAAACTTTATGGCACTAATTTCTATAGAGCCTTTGAGTTCCAAAGAAATATAATTTCCCTATGAAACTAAGAATTACTCTCACAAACACTAACATAATAGGCTGAAAATGTCTCCATTAGCGTCTTTGCATTGTCGTTTAAGTATACAGCCCAAGTATGACAGCTAATCAATATAGCTCTTTCTCTGTCGCGATGAGGATTTGCTGACACTTCTTACGAACCATTTTGTAGCTCCATTTGAAATTCTGTGGTATATTGTGTAAAATGGCGTAAAATAAAATTATGCAGGTTAGTATTTAAACTTCACACGTTTTTGTTAATGCGGAATATTAAACTTTCCCGCGAAATTTGGGATTTTCAATTAAAATGACGATTCCACTTATCATATGATTTTGCATTCTAGTGGACTATGTTGGGCTTGTAAAATGCGTCAAGTCGGTGCTGCTAAACTTTCGCTAAAAAATTGAGTATTAGTCAGTAGCCGGAACTGGAATTCATGCCACGAATTTAGCTTTAAAAATGCTTTTTAAAATGCAATCAAATAGCACTACCCGACAATGCCAACTGCTCTGCCTTCATTCCTGTAATTTCAAATCGAAACCAGGCTTTAACGATTCGGCCCTATGTCCGACTACTCCTAGAATCTAAGATCTAAAGCTTCTTTACATTCCCATAATAGGATATTGAATTTCAATCTAGCTCTCTCACCTCCGCTACCAATCACCATGGCTTTCCTTTCATGCAAGATTCATAGGAATTTCCTTGTTATCCGCCTCTCTCCATTCAAGAACTGCCCCAATAGCAATAAATCCCTAAACCGCATTTTCTCCTCTGCTTTCTCCAAAGCATCGAGTAGGTAATAATATGCATACAAGGTGGTTATTTATGCAAATACTCAAGGGCTTATTAGTAACAGGGTGTTGGAGAAGCAGATATCAAGGCTACGAATTCGGAATTATGTCTGTGACGATAGGAAGCTAAACATAATGCTTTTGGCCTTGATTTTTAGGGAATTTACATATTTATAAAGGTCGCATTTATTTTGAAATCACGAGTAGCCAAATGTACCTCATTTAGCACAGGAGTTAAATTTATTACATGCCAATTAGGCCATGATTTTCAGCAAATAATTTTGAGAATCCTTATGCAAAACAACGGTCATTTCAAAGCAAAAAAAAACGATTCCAACCGCTTAGCCAACATTTGCAGCATTCCGCTGCAAAACACGTATTTTTCAAATATATATTCTTATACACAGAAAATATAGTCACTTTCATGAAAATATACTTCAAAATAATACTAGCCAGGTTAATATAATATAATTCCTCTCGACTTTCTCTGACACCGTTCAGACAGCTTTTCACAGAACTTATGAATAATGGAGAATGGAATAAGAATTATAACAATAGAGAGAATGCATGTTCTTGACAGGACGCTGGAATATACATATATAGAAATATGGAGAAAGTATGGCTTTCTTTCTTCATCGTCTTACTTCTCATGCTTTCTCTGCCTATCCTGTTCTTGAATCGTATCTTCTTAGCCAAGTAACTTTCCATTCCATAATTTCTCGCCTTTCTCAGCCGCAGCCCATGGCATTTATTGCTTTGTTTACGCTTGGCCTATTTTAATAGTGGGATGATTCAAGAAAATTAATTCGGGATTAAATATATATGAAATGGAATGAATTCATGTATTTTTGTACGTAATTTTTGAAGTATTAGATTAAAATAAGGTTATATTTTCAGCCGTAAAGTCAGCTAGAGTATTCTAAAACGCAAAAGCTATATTTAATTTGAAAAAAAAATCGTGGTAACTAATTGAAGCGTATTTCCTTGTGATTATAGGTTTGAGTGACCGGCGTGCCAATGTTTTTTCGGGAAGGTCCGATATTATATTTGGACGATGGAGCGGACGGAATTCCGATTCCGCTGGATGCCCTCGTGGAAGCCATCGTTATTCTCTCCATAGGCGTCCTTATCATTGTCACCAACGTGATCATAATTGCCACTTTCATTACTTATCCAGGTAAATTCACCAATACTGCTACTTCTATGCTACAAAAAGGTGAAATCCGGCACGGAACAGTAATCATAACGATTACCATAGACCTTGATCTTATTTCTTACTCTATAATAACGCTTTAGACTCTATGAACTTTTTACAATATCGCCATCGATCAGTCATATATTTAGATGGAATCGATTGGAGAGGCATATTTACGACCCTTTTGAACTCTTCTAGGTCAGCGAGAAGTGTTCACGTATTACTGCCTGACGCTGGCAGTGGCGGATTTACTGGCTGGTGTCCTCGTGGTTCCGCTCTCTGTGTACCCAACCCTCCTTCGCCATTGGGTTTACGGAGAAATTATGTGCAAGGCTTCGGCGTATTTGGGAGCTGTTCTTTGGAGTGCTTCTACCATGACACTTATGTGGATGAGTGTTGACAGGTAATGGTCACTTTTACTAGCGATTTCAGTTAAAATATTATGGCTGGCACAGAAACTGAATGAATTAGCGCCTGATTCCTGGCCATTTTCGCAAAAACCCAATATTAAATTGAACCTTTGCTTTGACTTCTTGTACAGATACATTGCCATTCGTAAGCCCGTGAAATACGACTCCATTCAAACACGCACACGAATTCAATGCTGGGTGGCCTGTTCCTGGGTCACGGCACTCACGCTCAATTGTCCGCCGCTCATGGGGTTCCATGGTGCTAATTTTGATAAGGAGGCTTCAGTTTGCTTATTGGGCTGGAACGTAATGCCTGCCTATGCCGCTACCCTCAACACCTTGCTCCTCGGTAAGTCCATGATCTGTAAATCGAACTGCGGCCAGGTCGTTTTATTCCTCCTTCTTGCCGATTTTTAGCCCTAAACCATGAAAATTTGTTAGCGATTCTAATCTAATAAATATCCGGCATTTCCGCAAGTTATACGATTCCTGAGCGAATTTTAAGAATGATTAACGATACCATTTTGACCTGTCCATCAGGTTAGGTAATAGTAATAGACGTTAAAGATCAAGGTCTAAATCGATCAGAGAGGCCTCGATGCGTTCCATGCCTGTGCTGTCAAGGGCAAGGCGTGTCGGTATAACGTATCCGCTTATATGCGATTTTAATGGTTATTGGCGTCTACGGGCGGCCGTTGGTTCCGTGACAGACTCTAATTTGCATTTGGGTATTTTGGAAATTCCTTCTTGGCAGGTCCGTCAATCACGACAATGATCTACAACTATGTGGTAATTTTCACGGCCATGAAACGACTCAAAACCGATCTACCGGGTCTCGACAAGGAATATGCCTCTGCCCTGACGGAGACTCTGGATAACCCTGCTCATGTCACTATTTTTATATTACTCGTATTTTTCTGGATTTCCTGGCTTCCATTTCTCATCATCAATTTATTCGAGTATATTGTCGAGTGGAAGATTCCGGTAAGTTTTATTACGGCAAAAAATATGTACGATTCTGGCAAGCTTATGTCCAGGATCTACTGGAAACAAAAAACCTTTATAATACGTGTTTTTCTCGGAATTCAGAATCCACGTAAACCTGATGAATTTACGATGCAATGCTAAGCTAGATTTGGCATTCCTGAAACCAATAAATCTTTGAATACAAGCCCCGTACTAATTACATTGGGATCCATGCCAATTGCCATGCGATCTCTTCTGAGAAGACCGCTCAGAGCCTAGGCTTATCTGATTTGCCAATACCAGTAATTCTGCTAAAATGTTCAATTTAATTGCCAATGCGTGTTTTCCGGGCTGGCGTGTCATTCGATAAATTTAGGGATTTTGGCAATAAAATTTACTTAATGCCTACTAGAATTCCAGTCAAAATATCAGATCGATGCTTTCCCGCTGTTTTTTGTTTCCATTAACAATTGAAAAGGTTAAAGGGCGCGGACGGCGTGGGAAATAAATGTTATTTTTAGGAACGATCAGAGGATTCCGTCATTAGATAGCTTGGATTCTAACGTGTGAAACTCCATTTTCGTGGGCGTCGGCGTTTCTACCTGGTATAACTTTCACACGATCAGAATGCTTTCACTATGTAGTATTATTTATAAGCTTAGCTTACCTATCCTTGAAAGTTGAATAGTTGTTCTATCGAGATCTGTTTTTCATGATATTCTGATAGATACGGAATAGTAATAGCAATAAAGGTGATAAATTTAGCTCATAAGTATCTATAAATATACTGCCAAGGCCATGGCTTCCTTTGTCCGCAAAATATATATGCTTAAATTTTTACATCTGCACTGCAGCCATTCTCCGGAGTGGCGAGATCCGCAGGGTCGCGATTTTGCCGGAATATCCTGTTTATCGGCGAATGCTAATTGATTTGACCTTTGACCCACAGATTCCCTACCTACACTTCTCCGTCTTCTGGCTGGGTCTAAGCAATTCCATTTGGAAACTCTTCATTTACGTCGCTGTAAATCGTAACTTCCGGTTCCAACTCCGGATTTTCTGTCTCTCCATTTGCTGTCGAACTCGGCAGCGACAATTGGTCCGAAGAGACTCCGACGACTGACTCGAGTATCACTCCGCAGCCCGGAGCCCACTCGACGTCATAACTAGTCATAGTTCCAGTAATAATTCTCACAGTACCTCCAGCATTTTTAAACTAGTTGTACAAACAATAAGAAGTAAACTACCATGTCATCAAACTCAAAGGAACAACATTCCAACAACGTATCAGTCAGCTAATATCACCAAGCAACACTACGTATAAAAATCAATAATATCAAATCATCAAATCAAAAACACCCTTGAATAAAAATACATTCATATATGCTCAAGCCATATCCTATAAATCCTTCAACCACCTACACCCAAAAAATATACATAAATAAGTTATTTGTTGTTCAGTCTCGATGACTCACTCAAAAACCTGAATCTGAAACGAAACTCAACATTTAAAAAAAAAAACTGCGAAAATATTAAGGATATAACTTTTGGTTCCGTCGAGGTGTGTTGTGATCGTGTAAATAATCCGTACCACCTTCGGGGAAAGGACGAAGTTTATTATAAAGCTATACTGAACTGAAAAAAAAAATCTTTTACTATGCCAAGTGTCATAGGAAATCAATAATTGAAATGCATCGAGTTTTATTAAATATAAATATGGCGATAGCGTAGGAGATATAAATAATTAAATAATCGTCAAGTCTAATACAGAAATAGTGCATAGAAGGTCAATTAATTAAGAATCAAAGGCAAAGTGTGATTAGAAACTTTAAAAAACTCAAATATTGGGTGACTTTTAAACTTAAATATTTAGTTTTAGTTATTTTAAGAAGTATTTCGATGGTCTCAGAGGTTGTACTGTAGGAATCCCTACACACCTACCTTTAATGCTTTAATCCTAATAATCTTCAATCAATATTTTAGTTTATTAGCTTTAGCTAATTTGCGTGCAGAGCATTTTGCAACGAATTTCGAATTTGCTGGAGACGCCTGTTGAATTGTGCTCTAGAATCATGGATTTAATGGTGAAGTATTTAAAAATAGCGCATACGCATTACGTTAAAATTTTCATTCGTTCAAGCTCAATACACTAACGTGGTGCTTTTAGTTTTGAAAAATCAATAGCAAGCAATAAAAGATAGCACAATTAGCTTGTATCTTAAGCTAAATCAGTCAAGTAATGAATTTACTAGAGAAGTATCGAATTTAAATTAAATTAAAATTACCTTTTAACTGTCCAATACCGCAAACATT
The DNA here is from genome assembly GCA_009869905.1 of Ceratophysella communis. Taxonomy (NCBI): domain Eukaryota; kingdom Metazoa; phylum Arthropoda; class Collembola; order Poduromorpha; family Hypogastruridae; genus Ceratophysella; species Ceratophysella communis. Next base: position 19,743 of record VNWX01000113.1, read on the forward strand.
TTGCACATTACGAGAAGCCCATCATAGATATTATGGAAATATTTCAAATTAAAATTCACCTTGCCAGACACTGTTTTCTTTTAGGCAATTTTTTCGGCTACAATTTTATTTCAAATTTAGCAATGTTTTTCTTAAATTCTGGAAAACTTTGAAATAATGGGCAAATATTAAAGCGGAGAATTTTTCAAGCTCGGAAAATAACGACGTGATTGTACAATATACCCCACATACCACAATAAACCTATTACATATTCAATCTAATATCCTCTTGAACCTAATAACCGGACCTAAGTAATAACCCAATATCAAACCAATCAGTATTTAATTAACAGTATTAAAATATCCTTAGATTTAAAATAGTTAGGGATTGTGTCGTATCATAATTTACGTGGTTAGCCAAAGCCACAACACTTGTACCCGGTTGTAAAGGAATTGCCAATGCCAATAATTATATGTAGTAGTGTAACAATAAATAATTAGGTAGGATAGGCTGTAAAAGTCTATGAATAAAGTTACCTGAATGTTAACACTTGAAATAAAACTATTAAAAGTTCACGTTGGAAGGCATAGACTCTTGAAATAATTATACTACGATAATTCAATCAGAGTAATAATAATTATGTACTAGGACGTTTTCTGTTAACGTAGAAGAATTCATTCCAAGTCATTGTTACAATGAAAATGAGCTTATTATACGACATTCCACATCACCTCCATTCCAAATTCCATGAAAAACAGCGAAAACTGATGAAGAACACGAATAAGGANTTACAATGAAAATGAGCTTATTATACGACATTCCACATCACCTCCATTCCAAATTCCATGAACAACAGCGAAAACTGATGAAGAACACGAATAAGGAGGAATAACTAATATGCTAAATTTAAATTTTAAATGAGATCTTCTTGTGTGCTCTGATCTTGTCTGTCTTTAACTAGAGTACTTTTAAAAGCTAAAATCTTAATGAAAAACCAACGAAGGCTAATAGTAGCTCAGCCTAGTGTTATGAATGGGAAAATGATGTGTTAATGAGTTACGTGAATGTTATTAAAATATGAATTAATAATAGAAATCAAGTAATAAATGGTTCAAGAATTTATTAAATAAAATCGGTGTATTTTATAAGTGTTTTATTGACTTAGCTTAGAGCATTGAATACCCCTAAGATGGACATGATAGAAAAAAAAGCTCGACGAATACGCATGCGCAGGCGCAGATTCATGTTCATGCGCACTTCACTGGTTAGTTAGACGCTACCCTGCTTCCCGGCACATTTACACTCAAATCCAAACCAGCAAATACTTGAGGGGTACCCAGCTCGGCAGCAATTCCGTTGACATGCTGAGGTATCTGGACAGTCCGAATTGCCGAAACTTCCATCTCCGCCGCACTTCACATCCAATGGGTCATCGGAGCAGAAACATGTTCCGTTTCTACACACGCCAGTCGTGCCAGGAAATTTGGTCACGCATGTCTTAATGCAGTCTTCTCCATCACTCCCTTCCGTACAGGTCAGGTCTAGATAACATGAAAATACAGCGTAAACGCATTAAATATTAAGAGCAATTACTTTAAGTGGTTTTCTATTTTGAGCAAATTTCTGAAATGGTTTTAGTTTAAGCGGATTCCCATTAATGCTATCGATCTTAACTGCAAATATGAAATGGCTTTGAATGTATTTTACCTGGGATAGATTGGCAATTAACCTGGTTGTCGGTGTAGAAAATGCCGGCTAGGACAAGACTCAGCAAAAGGATGTTCATGTTGAGGTATTGGTAAGAATCCGGGTATCAATTTCTCAATATTTGTTGTTCTCAGAATAGGTTATCTTTGGTGTGTGTAGCTCGACCTCGATTACTAGATTGATTCGAAATGCATACTTTTTTGCTAGAACCCTCCTGATTTATACGAAATTACGACACACCCTAAACGTGCGCATTGCCTAGAATTCGGCATCCGTAATTAGTGCACTGAGGCGCAGTTAAGTAGGAAAATTTGTAATTTTTACCGAATTAATATGTTGACTACGCTATTGTGGCTTTTAGCTATTATTGCCTGAGTGGTGTCTGGTCTTACGTAAAAATTTGGAATCTTGCAGATGCAGAGGCACAAACTAATTTCTAATGCGTCTTCTGTCAGTAATGAAAATTATTACTGGCGAATCCTAAGCTAGGTGATTCATCATGCATAATTCTCGAAAAATACTGATTAGCATTTGAAATCACGTTTTTCACTAGAGCATTCGTATTTCACTTCGTATCCGGGAAGCTAATTTGCTTTTACCGAATGCTGTACTTGTGTTTTGCTAGTATGTGAAGCTAAGACCTAATGTACAACGGAATTTTTTCATTAGAGAATTCTCGGTGAAATATTTTATATTGCATAACAATTGTGAAAAACAGACGCGTGAATCTTGTGACCCCAACCATGCAGTTGGACGAACAGATCTACTGCGCCTCGTCGGCACATTTGTTATTGAAATATTGATTTTTTGTATTTTTTTCTCAAAAATTCGATAACAACATTCCGTACATGTTCTAATTAAATTAATTAATAATTAATAAGCTAAACTAAGGCTATACATCAATGGAATATGGCCTCCTAATACTTATTTTGGTTGTTTTCTGAATACCCCTCGCAATTCCTTCTAACCTAACCCATTCCGCTTCGAATCTTTTGGCTGGCATTTTGAATATCCGCTCGTATTCTTCAACGTAATCGTCCTTATCGTATCTGAAATATTAAAAATAAATAAAGTTATTAAAAAGGACTGCAATTGGGCTAATGCTTCAGCGATTGGAAACTCGAAGTTGTAATACAGCCTTAATTGACAATTTAAAAACTTACAGATATAACGATATAACGAGTCCAAGAACTCCTTCAAAAGCTTTTTGAAATAATGCTTTTTCTGTTGCTGGAAACTGGCATGTATGCGGAATGATTTCGTATATAAGCCAAAACATGGAAACAGCAATATTTTCCAATCGATTGTCGTCTGGATCCGGAACATCAACTATGGTTTGTCTATGATTTCCTTTCCCACCATGGCTGATCGTATACATCAATCGCCCTCGTGGACCAGACGGCATTAACACTTTTTCATCGTCTTCAGGTAAGGCCGATTCATCCGGAAGAGCACTTTGATTTGTAACGCTGAGTGATTTATGTGTAAGTTCACTCGGCGATTCTATTCCAGGATTTCCAGCATCCGAAGTTGTGCTATTTTGCATTCCAGCAACCTGTTCGGTAGTAGTATTCTGTACATCTCGAACTCTTCGCCTCCGTGATCTGTGTGGTCGACTTTTCTTGTGGGCGTGAAGATGAATATTTCGCTTCCGCCTTAACATTGGATATACCTTTTCCGTAAAATTACTGCTAGTTAGTCCAACGTAACAAATTTGTAGAGGTCGAATTCCAGCTCTGAGGATAGTGGAATCCTTCCCATTTCCACGAACACCGCCGTGGCGAGCTATGATGAAATTACTTTTCAACAGGACATAGTGAACTATTGTCTCCATGCCCAACACAAAACTAGGAGTGAATCCTTGCGGTCCGTAATGGAACTGAAAAATGGCGAACATTGAGCGAACCATTGCTCCGAATGGATAGTAGACTTCGTTGTCCACCCAGTAGTAGCGTAGTGCATCGGGGAGTCGGTCGCCCAATTCGTATATCCAGTTTCCGATTTCGACCATGTCGTAGTAATCGATTTCTGCTTTTCCCCTCCATACTTTGAATTCACTTTTATCTTTCGGCTTGTTCCAGTTAGCGTCCCTAAATCCGGTACTCCCTAAAAAAAATTGAAAAAAAACTTAAGATCGTGTTACTAAATTAAAACTCAGGAAAAGGGAAATCAAATTGTGCTTTCTTATTGATAAAATATTGTAAGAAACTTCGAGTTGCCGCAGATTAAGTTAATTTGAAACTGCAACGTTAAGGTAAGGTTCGGCTTATAATTAAGGTCAATGTCCAACGACTCACCGAGGACATTCAACACGACGAGCAATCCGACGACAGAATACCCTAATGAACCTGAACAACTTGTATATCCACTTGCAAGATGCATTTCTCCGCATTTGATATTACAAGGCTTTAGTTTAATAAATTTTAACAATTGTTATAATTTCTGCTAATTCTATACACGTGTCGGATTTAATAATTCCAATTTATTAAAACAACACCCCTAATTTTAATGACATATTGTTTTCTGCTAAAACTTTCACAAGACATAGTATGCAATATGTCTAACCGGTGCCTTGAAGATATTAGCCTTGCTGTTTTGGTATGCAACCGAAGCAATATGGTTTGAGTTTTTAAAATTCCACTAAGATTTGAATTATAATATAATATAATAAAAATAAATGTAACATTATATATGGTAGACTACAATCTGAATATAAAATCGTAATAAATGAAATTCCATGCTGTTCGAATTACGAGGTCAAGTTGCCACGGATCGAGGTGACCCAATTTCTCTGGGTGAGAAAGTAAACAGTGTCGGTTCCTCGTGAATCAGAATCCAGGGTCAATGTCCGGAGATGCCAATCACTTACTTTACTTTCACAGGACTGACGACTGACGATGACTTCCACCTCTACCGAGTTAACTAATTCGTTAGCCGCTCTGATTTTGGCTTCTCTGTCCACGTTCGTCTAATTGCTGCATTATTCCTTTCGCAACGCTTCGGAATTCCTTTGCCTACAAGCATACAAAGCATGCAATATTAATATAGTGTGTCCAATTAATTTTAAAATGTACTATTTAATTTACCTGGACACTCTCGGGCTTGATCACAACAATGGGTGTCCCTTCATCAGATGTTTCGCTTATGTCTGGTTCAAATGGAATATTCCCAAGTAAATTGCCTCCGTTTTCATAGCCTGACAGAATTGATTTAGCTTTTGAGCTGGAACTCATTTCTGTCCGACTCCCGCACGATGGACACAGATACGAAGACATATTCAAAACAAATCCCAGTAAGGGAACATTAGTTTTCTTGAACATTTCTGCTCCTTTCAACGCATCTTGAAGGGCGACTTGCTGTGGCGTTGTTACCATTACAGCTCCTGAAATTTTCAGTGAAAATGTGATGAAAATAGTAAAAAAAAATACAAATAAAAATAAAACTAAAATAAAATAAATATAGAGTCAACAGTAAGTACTGATCTGCTCACCATCGATGACTACAGACTGGGCGAATGTGAGCTGAGTGTCACCGGTTCCAGGGGGCATGTCAACAACTAGTACATCTAATGGAGCCCAATTCACTCCACGGACTAGATTCTCAATAGCCTGCATGACCATCAGGCCTCTCCAAATTACCGGTGAACCTTCCTTCACGAGAAACCCCATTGACATGCTAAATTACAAATTGCAGATTGATTATCCTTCAAAATGAATACCATTATCAGAATTTAATCGGCTGAACTTAATCATACCATTTGACCCCGTAATTCTGAAGCGGTATCATTAGATTCTCTAAAAATAGGAAATAGAAGTTAACATTGGCATTGCTTTTCGCGAGGATTTGCGATACTTTGGGGTGAAACTTAGTTGTGAATTCTTACTTGCGTCAACTTCCGGTTGGCCTTTTAGATTCATCATGATAGGCAGGGAAGGTCCAAACACATCCGCATCCAGAAGCCCAATCTCTTTCTGTGGAAACTGTAGTTTCAATCCTACTGCCAAGTTGACTGTTCAATACAAATTAAATAACTACAAATTAGAATATAGGACAATGCGTAATTAAACTCGTCAGTCCTAAAAACTGATGGAATTCACAACCTGAAACTGTAGATTTCCCGACTCCACCTTTGCCTGATGCCACCAAAACCACATTCTTGACTCCGTCCACTGGCTTTCGTTTGGGCAACCCCTTGGCCATCATTGCCTTTCGTCTTGCTTCCGCTTCTTCCTGTGTCATTTTAGTCTTACTACCCGCTCCAGTGGACTCGTTCTGAAAATGGCCTCTACAAGTTGTGCGATGAATGCATCTGACTATTTGGTTTCTGCTGGCCTCTAAATTTCTCAGGCCAACTTGCTTACCGCCACCGCCGCTAATAAATGTGTTCATCATAGACTGATGAAAACTTCTGAAGACGCTCATAGTTATTCGTTTTTGATTGCAACTTAATTTTCAGGCGCCTGCAATTAAGGCGAAAAATTGAAATTAGGACTGTGTAGTAGAATCAGTACTAAGTTCAATGTAACGTAATGTTTCATGGCGATAACATGCACGTAGATTTAACTATCATATAAACGTATATACATATTTGTATCCGCTACAAGAAATTATTAAGTATTAAGTCATTCATACTACATATATTAACTTGTCATTGTGGACTCGTCTTGGGAATAATAAGATCCAAAATGGAGTTATTAAGCATTTAAAATTAAACGACGTTACCGAAACATAAATCTTTGCAAATATTAATGCAATAACGCAATATAATTGTGCGTAAAAATGCATAGGTCATAGGTAGACAGACACATGTGAAATATTTATCACATATAAAACTTTCAACTTACAGGAAAATTACAGCTGAGCTGACCAGAGATAATTTGGCAATGGAATTGAAGCAATTTTAAAGTCAGCGCAGAGTTAATATGACAAAAGGTAAAGCTGAATCTGACACAATTTTAATTATTAGCCCAAACTCGAGAGTTTAATAAAATGTTGTGCAATTAACAAAAATGCACTTTGAAACTCTAGGATATATCGTCTCTATTCCGCGCGGGTTTGAATTTGAAATTGGACTCTTTCCATTGGCTGTAGAGCAAGCGGCGTTCTTTGATTGGGGACGGGCCAACAAGTTGTTGACACCTCTTCGTCAAGACTGGAACAGCCGCCGGTGGCGTCATAATTAATAACCAAGCTAGGACAAGAGCTGACTCAGGTCGGAGGTCAGCCGGAAGTTAACCAGGAAGTCGTGGTAATCCAAACAAGGCTGCAAAACGTTCGCCGTTAGAAGATCTATTCAGGCGTTACCATCAGCTGTCAGCTTGGTATGCTTGTTTTCTTTGATATTGTTTCGAAGTTATCGCTCGCGGTCAGCGGTGTACCCTGCTTGGTTAGCGTGGGTTGCGCATATAAGAAACATGTAAATTTTAACACCTATTTACCTAATCGCATGCCCGCCGTTGACATGACCAATTACCATTGGCCATGCTCATTTATCTTGTGTGTCATTATAATTTATAAATCTTATTGTCCATTGTCCATTTGGATTAGTTGCGTGGTGGGTTGTGGCCTATCGCTTTTCAGTTTACCATGGATATTGCACGACACAATAACACATGGTATATTAGTGTTGTTTGATTATGTAGCATGAGCTAGCATAGTGCTTGCCTTTCTTATTAAAATGATGTCAACATCAATACCTAATTAATTTGCGATTATTAAATTACCAAGTCCTTAACTGGTTTTATTTCTTGTATTTAACTTTTGAGTAAACTGTTGGAAGACCATGTAGGTTATAAATAATTCATCTCCAAAGCGGGGGTAAATTTTTATATATTGTATAAAGAGTTCAGAATTATCGAATTCTGAATTGAATTTGAGTTCTCAACTCTACTTTTTACGTCTTTTACTTTAAGTTTTTACCTATTGTCTACTAATCTATTTTCAGATTCATGCTATCAACTCTTTCAGTTCAAGTCAATCGAATTGTCATTGAATTGTAGAATTGGTTCTGTGTTCTGTGATATACTCGACTTGAAACACTTGACTTTAATCTATGCATTATCTGTCGGTGATGAAGTTTTAAGGGCTGTCGTAGACCTGGTAGTATAATGGACTTACAAATTGATGTGATTTTAGTGATAGCATTTCCCTTTGATAAATGCTGATCTTTCAATTTAGGAAAAACACGGTCAAAACTATTGTAAGTACATATTAAAATCTTTCAGTTCCAGTTGAGCCGATATTCCAAAGTCCAGGAATAATTAGGCGAAGCATATAATGTCAGTTGATAAAAAACTTCGCGTTCGAGTGATCCGTGTATTCCTTCCATTACTTCTGAACACTTATCTCCTCGGGTCTACGACAGAGTCCGACTTCTCATCAACAGTACTTAAGTCAATTTCGATCAATCGGGGCTCCCCATTCACAATTTATTACTTCTTTCACTCGGGCACGTTAAATTTTAGGCATAGTATTAATTGAAAGCATTTGTTTTAGGTAAAACGCTGGAAAAGTGCTTCCATCATGCCGCCAAAGGACACCCACGCCATTCTGGCTCAAATCAGAGCCTTGATGTCCAATGTCGAGTTTACGGATCATCCTTTGGACGCATTCATTGTTCCATCTTACGATTCTCATTACGTAAGTATGTAATACAGAATATAATTCTATTCCAAACTAACTGGTAACTGAACTGAATGCTTATGGTCAATGCTCATGGACTCCGTGTATTATGCCCACAGAGCGAATACACTGCCGATTGTGACCAACGAAGAGCTTATATCACCGGTTTTACGGGATCCGCGGGTACTGCTGTGATAACCCGAGATAAGGCTTTACTTTGGACTGATGGCCGGTATTATACGCAAGCCACGGAAGAGATTGATCAAAATTGGCAGCTTATGAAACAAGGTGCGCACTATACGAACACTACATACTTGCAACATACGTCTCTGACTTGATCTAATGTCAAATTCAATTTTTTATTAATTCTAGGATTGCCTAACACTCCAACACAATCTGCTTGGTTGAAGCAAAATTTAAAGGCCGGAGCTTACATCGGGATTGACCCCATGCTGTACACTGAAGAGGATTGGGAGCAAATGACCAAAGAGTTGACCGGAAGGCACTTGACACCAATCAAGAAAAACCTTGTTGATGCTGTCTGGCAAAACCGTCCAGCCCGTCCCAGTGGCCCTGTCAAAGAGCTGCCATTGGAGTTTGCTGGCAAAAGCACAAGTGAAAAGCTCAGGGATCTTCGAGAGTCCATGGTGGTGTCCGGTTCTGATGTGTTGGTTGTTTCTGAGTTGGATGAAATCGCTTGTGAGTAGTTCAATATAGAAAAATAATGTAATCTTTTAACTTTTACCAAGGTGAATACGAGAATGTAAGGCACAATATGTAATATTCAAAGACAACTTAATTTAACAATTTTGAATAGGGCTCCTTAACCTTCGGGGAGTGGACATTGAATACAATCCGGTGTTCTTTGCTTGGGTTCTTGTCACTCTTGACGGTTTTGAGCTCTTCATTAATCCCAGCAAGTTGAATGACACGATTCGAGCAAATCTACAAAAAGAGGGTGGAAATGTGTCTTTCCATCCATATGAAAATATTGTGGATCGCCTGTCATACCATGTATGAGGCTGTAATTCATGCAGAAGCTATTTTAGTTACGCTAGTATCATCTTAGTTAATTTTTTTTTTGGTTATGAGCAGGTGAAAACCGATGCTGGGAACATCCACTGCTCCAAACGATGTGCCCATGCCTTGGTCGAACTTGTGCCACATGAACGGCGAGTCATCAAGCTCACTCCAATTTCATTGATGAAATGTAAGAAGAACCCTGTGGAAGTCCAAGGAATTATTAACGCTCATATTCGTGACGCAGTTGCTCTGTGTGATTTCTTTGCCTGGCTGGAGACTGAAATGTCTCTGGGTAACAAGGTAACTGAAGTCTCGGCTGCTGAAGAAGCTTCTTTCTTTCCGGGCGTAAGTTAATTTTCATTCAAGATGTGAGTCCTAGCAAGATGTACACCCTAACTCAAAACCTTTTTTTTAAACAGGCAACAGACCCATTTCGTCGGAATGAGTTTCCCTAGTATTTCATCGTCTGGCCCAAATGCTGCCATCATTCACTACCAACCATCCACACAATCTGATCGTCAACTATCTCTTGAAGAGCCGTACCTTATTGATTCTGGCGGACAGTATTTGTAAGTAATTCATTATTCATTCCTTTTGTTTGTTTGAGATGTACAGGGTGGTGCGAAACCTTTTTGGGGTATAGGTTTGAATATATGCCGATATCGTAGAATAGCGTACGATAGTGCAAATTAAAGCTTAGTTTATTGGTGATCTCATGGTGCAAAAATATTTTTGGTTTTTATTAAAACCGACCGCTGCACAGCGCAAGAGAGAAAAAGTATAGCTTTTTCCGGCTCGCTCTTTTCCCGAGCCGACAGCAAAGAGCAGACCTCAGAGCAGGCAAAGTTGATGGTGGAGCGCCGTTCGGCGCATGGGATTATGCAAAGCCTAGGGACTAATTAATTGAACAAGGGTACCTAACGGTCCAATAGCGAACAATATGAATGTAAAGACACTCCAGACCATATCAAGCTAAACTAAATTTAGTTAATAATGCAGGAATGTCCGTTTCGGCCGCAAAAATCGGGAAATTGCCTATTTTTTTCTATTTTGCGCTGTGCAGTGATCATGTGAAACAAAAGTACAAATATTATTACACTAAGATCCCCAATAAGTTAAGCTTTAATTTGCGCTATCGTACGTCATTCTACGATATCGGCGTATATTGAAACCTATACCCCAAAAAGGTTTCGCACCACCCTGTATATTGTATAATTGTATTTTAAATTAACAATTTCTCGTTTGGCTTTGTTAGGGACGGAACCACTGACGTCACTCGAACACTGCATTTTGGTACTCCAACTGATTATCAGAAGGATTGTTTTACTCGGGTGCTAAAAGGAGTCATTGCTCTGGTTTACCACAAGCTTTCCTACTAAAGTGGTTGGAAATACTTTGGATACTTTGGCCAGGAAGGCGCTTTGGGATGTTGGTATGAATTCATTTTAAATGGCGACTCTAATAAATTGAAAAGCTTTTATTTATGTTGCAAGAGTTTAAAATGTAATTATTCTCTGAAATATTAATCCAGGGCTGGACTATAATCATGGAACCGGACATGGAATTGGTGCTTATCTGAACGTCCATGAAGGACCCGTCGGGATTTCGTATCGACATATTCCAGATGACCCAGGTCTCGATGTCAACATGTTCGTCTCCAATGAGCCCGGCTACTATGAAGAAGGGAACTTTGGAATTCGAATTGAGAATATTATTCGGATTGTCAAAGCCACACTGCCAAATAATTTCGGTNAGGGAACTTTGGAATTCGAATTGAGAATATTATTCGGATTGTCAAAGCCACCCTGCCAAATAATTTCGGTGGTCGAGGGTTTCTCAAGTTCGAGGACGTCACTTTTGTGCCCATTCAACAAAAAATGATTAAACCTGAACTTTTGACTCAGGCTGAGGTAAAAGCATCTTCACTTGATCGTGGTTGTGTTGTACAAGCAATAAGTTATCTAATCAAATCCTAATTTTTAGATTGACTACATCAACGAGTATCATTCCGAGTGCCGGCGAATCGTGGGTGGCTATATTGATGCTAATAATTTGAGTGAACCGGCCTTCCAATGGTTGTTGAAGGAGACTGAACCGCTTCGATTTCCACCCACTCGTCAGCGGAGCACTTCGTGTACGAAGCCTATTGTCCACTAAATGACTCGTCTGGCCATCGTATTTCTTGGCAAGCAACTTACCCCGTACAATAAATTCTACTCTGACTTCCAATTTTCAATGCAAAGAACATGTCAACTGTTTTTCAAAATTGCCAATTCTTTTACGCACAGTATCCAAACCATAAATGTAATATGTTAAAAATTATGAGCTTGAGCTTACAACCAAAATATATTTCGGTGGCTTTTTAGCTAACAATATTCTGTAAGCTAATAATACGAAATTAGGTATAAATTATAACCTATTTCCGGTTAGGGTATATTAATTTTAAATAAACAAGGCTTTAATTTACCATTATAAAATTACCTAATTCCTAATTTGAATGAGCATTTGAGACGATTTGTCAGATTAATTATGAGTTGATGCTAAAAATGGGTCTAGTCTCGTAATGAGCAAAACGTATAGATATGCCGCAAATATAAACCGTAACAGAAATTATGCGTTTATGCGATGAGTTCTATTCTCCAGCCCCATTCTGGCGTCTGACACGGAGTATGGGCATGGCTTCTGACGTAGTTGTCCATTTTGCAAAAAGCTCTGCGAAACTTTTAGAACCAGTTACTTCTAGCGTTCGCATTCAATGTTCAACCCACTTCCTTCCATTATAAGAATTAAATCTAAGTCAGGAAGGGAACCAACCCAAAGTTAGAAAAACAGGGTAAAATCAAGGAAAGTAAGAACCGCCCTTTGCTCTGCCTGTTTTTCCTGAGCTTGTGCACTTTCTTCATGATTGGGATTTTGGGATGCGATTCGAAGTTCCAGATCATTTTCTATCTCTGGCCTAATGCTGTTCTACACGGGGAGAAAGCACTTGCGTCA
>VNWX01000114.1:0-31936 GCA_009869905.1 Ceratophysella communis
ACTCGGCCGAGTACTCGGTACTCGGTATTTTCAAAGAAGTAAAATGCCGAGTACTCGGTACTCGGTATTTGGCCGAGTATCACTACTCGTTCCATCACTATTGGAAATGTTCGAATAATATATGACCATTGAATTGTATGCAAATGTAATATACACGCTCCTAAGAATAACCTCTGCATCTTTGGCAATATTTCAAAGTTTCCTTATTGAATGCATGTCAAATTTTCAATTAAGAATACCTTATCTCTGTCGATCTCGATTTCACATTGTGGTAATTAAATCTGAAGGCTTCGTCTGAAGCCTGAGCCGACCAATTTAATTCCAGCTGTCTAATCGGGCCAAAATAAATGATTAATGATTGACAGGCCTTGATTTACAAAAAGTCATTGACTCTTTCGCCGACGAAGTCTTCGGGAAGCCTGATTCAGCAGTCTGAACTTCACCCGTCCTTGCAGCAATTGACCAAAGAAGATGATGATGATTTGGCAGCGTCAGGGTCAGTTCAGGGAAGCACTGCAGATGGCTCATCAGGATTTGACAATGGGTCCATTGTGAACATCATGTCTGAAGATACCAATAATATCATGATGTTCTTCTGGATGGCGCATTTCATCTGGGCAATACCCCTCAAGGTTAGTCTGGAATTTTTGTCTTACCAGCATTGAGAGGATACAAAATTTCCTTACCTTAAGATCGCTCTAAAATGTAGTGATAAAATTCATGAATTTGGCAAAATTTGGGAATATTTCAAACAATTAACGTTCGCCATTTTTGCGACCCTGAATCTATTAAAATGTCATCATTTTCAGCTAGCTATTCTCATGGGATTACTCTACCTCCAACTGGGCTACAGCGCGTTGATCGGAGCCGCCATTTGTATCTTAATTATGATCCCACTGCAGTATCTACATTGGGAGAAAAATGTCTACAAATTCAAAAGACCTGATGGTAAGTACGTGAGTTAATTTCTTCATTATGTCATTTACATTTTGCATTCCACTATGCTCGAGGCTAATATTTGGACAGATTGAAAAGTAAAATTTATGGTTGGTACACGAAAGCATAGGGCATGGGCTAAACTAAATCTGCACACATCCTCTACTCAAAGTGTTATACATACATACAGTCATGAAATGGCCATGCTTTAAACAACCCGAGGGAATCGGTATATTAATAGAAATAACAAACAGAGCTTGATTAAATTTCGATCCTATCTTTAGCCGTGCGAGAAGTGAAATAAAGGTATTATTGACACGCAACAACAGAATTAGTTTAAAGGACGCGATGAGCTTGTCTTATCTCCTGTCTCGTAGTAATTACTGATATTGTAGGTAATGGTGTCAAGTGATGCTCTTATTTCAGCGGATTTACAGAATGCACGGTATGGTATCTGTCTGTATTTCATCCGTGAAGGTACTCTTATAAATGCTCAATTATTTACTTCACAAAAATGCATTTTTGAACGCGTATATGGAACAATGCAACATTGATGCATGAAAATTTTTAACTGCAACTACCTAAACGGAACAGTTTTTAATCTGAAGATCAGCTTAGAGTCAGATGCACTTTACTTAATTTCTGAACAGACTTTTATTTTCAATTTGACACAGTTTAATATAATTTTCTGTAACATTCGATTTTTGCAAAATATTTCAGCCTGAGATTTTTGTTAGACGTTCAGATTAGACGTTTGGGATTTGGACCATGTTTAGATTAGGCCACTAATTGCCACAATTACTGTATTAATTGAAGTTTTCGCAACCCTTAGGGGTTACAAATCGTGATCGAACTTTTACTCAATACACTTTAAATAAAAACCCTTTGCGCAGTTGTTGTTCCCCTTAAATTCCCAGTACCAGTATTTGCGGCACCCAGTCGCCGGTTGCCGTAAAACTTTAGTACGCGTCGCTTCACGTACCCCACAATACAATGTTTTGAATTAATTACAAATATAATTCGTGCAAATGAAATTTAAATTGCTTCTTTCAGGAACGCTGCGATGAAAGACTTCGGAGCATCAGTGAGATCTTGCAGGGCATGAAATTAACTGAAATTGCATGGATGGGAGCTGATTTTCAGTGAAAATCTTCTTTCAATACGAAACAAGGAATTAAAACATTTGGATCGAGACTTGCTCTATCGGTCAATTATGAGTAAGTGGACCACAGCATCTCTTCTCTTCCCTGAATTACCATAATTGACAGGGAAGCTTGGACTCTGTGGACAGAATACTAGTCGATGTCTAACTTCATTATCTCTCAAATAACAGCGTTCTTGTCGTGTTTTCAGCATTCCTCACTCACATTTCCTCTGTTCTCGTCACTGTCGTGACATTTGGGCTGCACCCGTACATTGAAACAGAGAAGTTGGATCCTCCCAAAGTTTTTGCTGGACTCGCATTGTTTAATCAACTCACGGTCCCATTATTCATTTTCCCAATTACTGTACCTGTCGTGATTGATGCCTTGGTATGTTATCTCTATCCCACTCTTGCTTTCTATCTGTATGATACCGCTTCGATAGGGACCGGGAAACACTTTCGATGGGACTAGACATTTTCCATTTACTTATCATCAGCGCTCAGAAACGTCTACTTCCGGTTTAGAAACTCTGCTTTTTGTTCATTGACACTGTTTTAACAATACGTAGAGTCATTTCGCTTTTCCAGGAAATTGTACAATGGACAATCAGTGTTCAATATTGTTTAGCTAAAGTGCCAAATACCGGTGTTTATTGTTTTTTCACGAGCCAAATATGCCAGCTTAGCAGAAGTTCGCCGCCGCCACAACGGCTTATCAATGGAAGCGTGATTATTACTAAATGCGTTGGCATCAGGCTAAAGATAAACCTAATTCTTTCATTAGAACTCAGCTATTACACATAGCACGTGCTTGTTCTACTACGAGCAGGTACTGCGGCCGCAATAGTAGAGCTGCGTGGAATCCCAGATTTATCAAGATAAACGCTCTTTGTTAATTGCCAACAGCACTGTATCGTTCTATTTATAAATGATCGCGTTTTTTAAGGCAACTGAAGCGGATGTATTGAATATAATACTTATACCTAGACCTGCGTTTTCATCGGGTGAAAGTACTGCCAATTATCTAGTCCTAGTCTCCGCATTTTTAATGCAAGTCTTGTTATTTCTAATCAAATTTGTTCACCATTAGGTTAGCGCTCGACGAGTAAGAGAATTTTTGCTGCTGCCAGAAGCAGCTGTTTTAACGAAGTCAGAACATTCAGACAAAGGCAGCAAAACGAATTCTTCGCTAGACCGCGACGACAGCGTGAAGAGTAAGAAGCCCGATTCACTAGCACTTCCTTACACGAAAACCTTGGACCTCGAAGCCAGTACGGATTCGGTATTTACGATTAGTCCTATTCCGGAAGGAGAGGAAGACGAAGATGAAGAAGACGATGACGCTGACGAAGAAACGCCTTCCACGGCCCCACTTTTGAATGCGGTTCCTGGGAAAGATACCATCGATGCAAAGTCAACTAAGCCAGTTGAGCTCAACGCTTCTCCGCCTGATAAAGTTGCAGAGTCTATTGTGACCGTAGCGAACGGAGATTTCAGTTGGGAAGAAGACCGCCATGATCACACACTCAATGGAGTCACGACTAGAATTCCAAAAGGAAAGCTGACTGTGATTGTGGGCTCCATTGGGAGTGGAAAGTCTTCACTGATTTCCGCTCTCTTGGGGGAAATGAAAGTAATTCGAGGAGAAGTACAATGGTCTGAGTATGTTGGCATTCCAAAATTACAGTGACTTTTATCACCCAGTTTCAAAAAATAATTGAAATTTTGAACTTTTCATCTGACAGTGATGCCAGATTAGCATATGCCGCCCAAAAGCCGTGGATTCAGAATTGTTCCGTCCGGGAAAATATTATATTTGGTAAAAAATTCAAACAACGACGCTACCAAAAGGTGATTAATGCTTGTGGACTGCAACCGGACATCGATATTCTGCCACTCAAAGATTCCACAGAGATTGGCGAAAAGGGGATTAATCTGAGCGGTGGTCAAAGGCAAAGGATTGCAATAGCTCGGTAAAATGAAGGTCGAATTTTGGCAGTTGAATTTCAGCTAAATTAGCAGTCGAATAAAATTTTCTTTGTACTTTCTAGATCTCTTTACTACTCCAATGCAAACGTGGTAATAATGGTAAGTGGGATGAGATGCTATTGCTTAATGTGTTAAGATACGAATTGGTGAATGTTTTGGTGCATTACAGGATGATCCTCTATCAGCTTTAGACGTTGAAGTTGCTGATGGAGTTTTCAATACAGGGATTAAGAAATTTCTACTCAAGGCTGGGAAAACTGTCATTCTGGTCACACACCATCTTCCAGCTTTACCAGATGCTGATCATGTAAGACACAAAGTAAATTTCACTATCCGTCGCTGATCCAGACACCAGCACGCATGTCGTATCCATATCTCCAACTCTGGTGAAAGTTCAACGCACTTCGCGTTGGGTTTTCATACATCCTAATGCCAATTAACGTTAATAAATCTGTAAATTCAGATAATCGCTATGGATAAAGGTAACATCCGAATTCAAGGAACCTGGGATGATATTCGATCTAAAGACCCCACCCTTTATGCGGATTGGATGGAAATTATGAATAAGAAGAAAGAAGAAATTGATAAGAAGACTCAACAAAAAACTGGAAAGGAAAGGTGGAAGCTGGTTCAAATCGTCTCCAAAATTGGGCTACAAAGACACCGAACCAATGAAGTGAAGTGGAAACAAGAAGATGAAGTGAGTGTCCATATATCAGCCTTATATCAATTTCTACTTTTATTTCATAACTCAACGAAATGGTATTCCTTCTGTTATCACTTGAATTGAGTGGTTTTGGTGTGTTGTTTTTATTGTTGATTTTATATCAAACCCACCCTGGAAGTGGCAAAAAATATGAAGTTTGTTCAACATCTTCGCTGCTTCGTTATTCGAAGGTTTAACGAATGTAACTTGAAAACAAATTTGTGGACAGCAAGTCCAACTCAACAGAGAAACATAAACAAAAGATGGAATCAGAGATCAAAATGGAAATAAGGCTTGACGAGGATTGATTGATAGTCGCACTCTGCGGCATGAATACACAATATTAAATGTTATCTGATCAGATCCGATTCGAATTACGCTTCTTCTTGTGGTGAAAAGCATAACTCAGGCTTTATATAATGTAGCCGCAAGCTAGGACAGTGTCAATCATTTCGATTAATAAGAAAGATACACAAAAAAAATATTCAGTATGCATCAATGCACTGGTACAAATCGTTGACATTCATAGATCAAAATGCCTTTATCTGTTACCATCGCCTTAACGTCTTCTTTATGGAATTCGGCCGTTTTCATAGTAAGGAAGCTTCCGGGCTCAAAAAGACGTGTGTGTAGACCTATTCGGAAAAAAATTTACTCGCGGAAAACGCAGCCAACACGCTACATTAATAATATTTCATAGATTAAGTCTTAATTACCTGTGTTATTCCAATTCCAGACCATGAAACAGGCAATAACTATTATCTGTTCTTCCATTGCAGGTTAAACCACCGCATATGGAGCTCTATCGGCGAAGACAGCTCACTTTCTCGGCCTACCGGAATTTATCCAATGACATATTTCTTCCTAGTGATGACTGCCACTGTACTGACGACATGATGATGACACCTCTTCTGAGACGTCGAGCGATAAGTCGCCAGTCCAGGCTATCCCGAGACAGTCGGTAAATCCAGAGTGCTAGTGATGACATGTTAAATTTTGACCAAATCAGATTATATGCCAATCGTATTAAATGAAACACGATTTTCAGCACTTCAGCCTCTTCGAATCCAAAGCTCCAACCCCAACCCGGGCAACCACCTCAGCCCAACAAGCATTCCAAAGTAGCACGGCTAATTTCTTTACAATTCGAGCCAACAACAACGCCAAGTAGTAAAGGTAGGATGAACCAAGCAAAACTGAAACGTATGCAGTCATTACCAGTTGAAGACGAAGTAGTTTCTTGTGTTCCGCCGCCGGATGTGATTCGAGGTCGGGCGGATACCCTCGATAGTTCGAGTACTCAGCGACCCATGTTTCGAAGGCTTCTCAGTGCGGCGATACCACGGTAAGGCAATGGCAGTTACTAGAATTCCGGTGTTCTGTAGATTTTCATCAGTTCTTTAAGTAGTACGTTGGTAATGTACTCATGCAATTATATTTGCGTTTCAGTAAAACGTTGTCGTCTACCGGGTCTTCTGCTACAGAGTTGGACCAAATCCCTCCTCCAGCAAAGTTCCAGCGTGAGCAGTCTGCGCGAACAATATCTGGACTAAGCGAGTCCGATACACCAGAAGATGAGGATGAAGGTAACCACAAAATCTCCTGTGGATAACTTGTTTATTTGTAAATCCGGCCATTAATTAGAACTTTGCGTTCATACTAATTTCAGTGGAATCCCTTCTGACTCGAGAACATAGCCATGATGAAAGGGAGTATGGAAAGATTCCTACCAAAGTGTACTTGTCCTATATCTCCGCCTGCGGCACCTATTTAAGCCTTTTCTACCTCTTCTTTTCAATTGGCTACGAAGTGGTTCGAGTCTACACAAACTTTTGGTTGAAACAATGGAGCGACCAAGTCAGTACTTGTGCTGAAGAAGACTACGACGACGTCATGTCTCATCATTTCCTCATCTACGTCATTCTCAGCGTTGTTACCGTCCTCGTTTCCCTAACTTCCAATCTGGTAGGGAAGCAAGCTGGAGCTAATTCCAGAGAAACCCTGCACAACAGAATGCTGAATCGAGTAATTAGGTGTCCGATGAGATTCTTCGATGGAACGCCCATTGGAAGGGTCATCAATAGATTCTCCTCCGACGTTGCGGTCGTGGATCGGGTGAGTCATAGCAAATGTTTCATCGATTTAATCAGCTTAAAAACGCATCTGGTGGGTGAGTGGTAATGGTAACACTGAATTTTTCCAGAAACTCTGTATTTCGATGCAACGCTTTCTCCAATTTGTTTTCCTCTGCGTCTCGGCAATTGTCGTCAACGCAATTGTGAATCCATGGTTCCTAATTGTAGCCATACCAGTGGTTGGCATTTACTACTTTATCCAGAGATTCTACCGGTTTTCTTCAAGGTAACTCTTGAAAATTTTCTAGATGTAAATGTACAATGCCAGCCGGAGCTAAAATATTATGCACTAATCTTTGAAAACAGAGAACTTCAACGAATAGAAGCAATTTCACGAGGGCCTATATACTCACATTTTCACGAAACTCTGGAAGGGCTTTCAACAATACGTGCTTTCAGAGAGGAGCGAAGATTTACAAAGCAAATGATGACTATCATTGATATGAATAACAGAGCAGCAATTTTTATAAATGTTGGAAACCGATGGCTCAGTATTTCACTAGTAAGCAGATCTGACTGAGAAAATTGTAGAGTCCCTATAAGACTGATCTAAAAATACAATCTTGTATTGCAAAATTTCCAGGATTACTTAGGAAGCGTGATTGTATTTTTGGCCACGCTGGTATCCATGATCTCGTCTCACTTATACCCCGAAACCGTAACTCCATCAATGGTTGGACTCGCCATCAATTACACCCTTCTCGTTCCCGTTTACCTCAACTGGGTGGTCAAATTTTTGGCAGAAGTCGAAATGTTTATGAACTCGGTGGAGCGAATTGACCGTTATTCTGCTCTAGAAATCGAAGACTACGGAGAAGGCAGTGAAGAACCTCTACCGAAAGTCTGGCCATCAACAGGTCAAGTGACATTTGAGAATGTATCCGTCCGATATGGTCCTGACCGGCCGGAAATTATCAAAGACCTCAACGCCGATGTAAAACCAACGCAGAAAGTTGGAATTTGTGGAAGATCCGGAAGCGGAAAGTCATCTCTACTCATGGCTCTCTTTCGCATTTCGGACGTTTGTCAAGGCAAAATATTAATTGATGGAGTCGACATTTACAAGATCCCACTCATCAAACTTCGATCCAGTCTGTCGATCATTCCACAGGAAAATATACTTTTCAGTGGAACTGTGAGATTCAATCTGGATCCCCTGCGTAAAGTTTCCGATGCTGAAATTTGGAAAGCTCTAGAGCTCTCGCAAATGAAAGATACAATCAAAGAAATGCCGGGGCAGTTGGGTGAGTTTATGACAACGATTAACCGATGCCGGTGAAACGGCCGTCCCCAATCCGGGTAGATTGTTCATACAGCTGTACACTATCGTTTCTTCATTACTAGATGCTGACGTTAAAGATGGCGGCTCCACCTTTTCGGCTGGTCAAAAGCAACTCCTAGGGTTGGCTCGGGCAATATTGCATAACTCAAAAGTTGTAATCATGGACGAAGCAACAAGTTCCGTCGACTTAGCTACAGAACGAATTTTGCTCCAAGTCGTGAAAGATGTGTTCAAGGACTCGACTGTGCTGACTATTGCTGTAAGTTACCAATAAATACAACCGTTCAGCTTCGTCGGTAGCGAGATGTAGGAATGAAATAAATAACGGCGTGGTTTCCTTTTGTGCTCTCATTTACAGCACCGACTGGACACTATTGTGGACGGTGACCGAATACTAGTATTAGATGCCGGGCGCCTTGTCGAAGAAGGGCATCCCGATATTTTGTTGAGGGGTAGTGGACCAAGTAGTATTTTCAAGTCCATGATGAAGCACACAGACGAGCAGGGTCATCTACGCTAAATCTAAGATAAATATTATCAAATCCAAAGAAATAAAGCCGAATATTCTTGTTAAGCATTCTGGAAGTTTGAAATTTCTGGTGTGCTTATCTGATTTCATTTGTGAATCGTCGGATCAACATCAATTTAATTTACGATATCGGTATATTTGTGAGCCTATAACCCGCAACCAATTAAAATATGATGTCTGAAATAACGACCTATTTTTAAAAGGCGAATATTTAAATTGGCTCTGAGAATCTTAAAGGACTAACAGCGAAGGATACGCCGATGGCCTTATGCTTGGATTCAGTTCAAATTACCTAGGCTAATTTAAAAGGTAGGCTCGAGGCTTGATTGACCAAACTTATCTTTAGGTGGACAATTTTGGTGTCTAGTATCATAAACCATATAAAATTCCATTCCCAGGACAGCGCGCTAAGTCCTCATAAACTGGGATCGAAATACAGCCATCAAATGAGTAGGTACGCGATACGCGACTGGTTTTCAGTTCGTATCGGATTAGTGATTTTAATCTGATTTTGCATCTAGTTGCTAGCATTTGATTTGAAAGATGCTTGATGCTTCGCAGGGGTGCCCACAGAGGGGGGCCAGGGGGGCCTAGGCCCCCCTGAGACCAGGCCAGGTATTAAATTTTTTATCGCGTATGTCAAGTATTGGTGAATACTTTAGCCAAAACAACCTAAAACACATTATTTCTGCACAAAACTACAAAATTTTCTCGCGCCTTTTTTGGCGCGTAAATTATTCTACATCAACGTTAGTGATGAATCGGCCTAAAAAGGCTTACCTTTTGGCCAAATGTCGGACTTTAAGGCACTATTGCCGCAAATAGGAATAGTAAAATATGCTTTTGGTCACACTCACGGATGGCTAAAACCCGGGTTTTATTTTTTTACCCATGGGTTTTTGGGTTTTACCCGGGTTTTATGGGCTTTACCCAAAAAAGTGGGGTTTACTATTTTTCTTCAGAAAAAGGTAAAATTATTCATTTTTTTAAAAATTAAAATGTCTTATTATTAAAAAAACAATAATAATGCTAGCATGTCATATAATTTTTGACCAGAAAAGTAAAATTTTTACATTTTCAAAAAATTATTATATGTTAAATTGTAGTTTATTTTGCATAAAGTAATAAATTCGTATTTTTCAAACACAAATAAGAGCTTTTAACGTCAACCTATCAAAAAATGCTCGTGTTAAGTTCATTTCAAAAGAAGTCTTTTAGAAATTCGACAAAAAAGAGCAAAAATAAAACCCAGTATAACCCACATTGGGTTTTATTATAAAACCCATGGGTAAAACCCACCATCCGAGGCCACAGTACAGTACTGTAGCTATTTAGCCCGAAATTGTAAAATTATTACTTTCGGGAATCGGCTCTAGATATGCTTAAAAATGATACGATTTTTTTTTGTTCCCGGCCCCCTTGGCAAAAAATCCTGCGGGCGCCGCTGATGCTTCGCAGGTCTCAGCCGTAGCGGATTTTTCGACTCGTATATAATTGATTAAATACAAAAAAATAAATATCTAAGCAACATTTTTTAAGTTCAGTGCTTCAAGATTAGAAATCCGAATTATGGAGAATCTGACGTTGAGAAGTTTCAGCTTCACTTCCAGGGTCAAGAATACCCATTTGAATATTACACCCATTCGAATATTTGATAAAATACGAAACTGAACAATTAAAAAAAACGCATCTACACATAATACCTAATGTATATGCCATGCAAGCCAAGAAGGATAGCAGGAAGCCGGAAAAGTAATGCACTGTACAGCCTCGATAATGGCATGGAAAATGAATATGGTCAAAAACTAAATTCCAGATTCTTTATGATAAGATTATTCTTACTTAGAATTCAGGAAATGCAAAAATATTCTGGAGCTGGGGGGCATCGATCCCCCTACCTCTCACATGCTAAGCGAGCGCTCTACCATCTGAGCTACAGCCCCACTTGAAAGTAACAGTTGAAATAATTTTACTATGAAGTACTCCACAGAAACCTAATAAAGCCAAGCCAAGCTCAATATGCCAGAGTGCCAATAATACCAAATGCCAATGCCCATGTCCTCCACAAACAAACCATTGTATGTATATTGGCCAAGTTACTAACTGCATCACCTCATATCTTTTGTTTACTATTAGCCCTAGATATTGCTGTTACCTGAGGTGCAATTAATTTGCACTTACAATTTGGAGCACACAGATTACAGACTGCACTGTAATATGTAAAAACTCGAAATTTGACTCTTAAGATTAGTCATAACTATTTAACGTCGGTAAATAACAATATACAAAGCGGAGAAATTTTGCGTTATAGCTCATCGGTATTAGGCTACTCACCTTTATCATTTTTTACAAAAACCGCACGATGGGTACGTATAATTAGATGATTTTCACACACCGCTTTTGCCTTATCATTAATTCATTACGGTTTCTAACTTCTAATATAAATAATATTAGTCATCCAAATATATGTAGCTTCAAAATTTGTGAAAAAGTTTCTGAAAACCCCGCTTTCCTTTACATTAAAAAAACGTTCTCTGACATATGACCCTTGCTAATTAAATTTAAAATTCACTTCCAATTATAGTTCATCGTTTAAAACAAAGATCTTACACCTTCGTGGTTGGTCTCAATCTCAATCTCGATCTCGAATGCCCGCATTCGTATGGATTATTGTCGACAATTAGCAACACCGCAGCCAATTTTTGAGCACGGATCTCGGGTTATTTTAATTCCAGTTAGGAATTGGAATAAATCTCCTGCAAAGCATTTATTTTATATGTATATCGTGTATCGTAGCATCAATAAATATAACTATTTAGGGGTTCCAAATCCGACGCGACTTCTGTTCCGAACGAGCATAAATCTCCATGAGCTCAAATGCATTATTTTTATTCTAATTCATTGTCATTGCTAGCGGGGATATTTTACGTCAATTCAGCACCGGTGCTCGCTCACACACAGGCCGCGCTCATTAGGTTTTCCGAAATTTTAACCTAACCTAACCTTAAATAATATAATAGAATGTAAACTAACCTAACCTGACCAAATTAATCACTAACGACTTGTCAAACCGAATTGAGCGCGGTACTCAATCGACGCCGGACGGCCAGCGGGTAAACTCGTCCATCCTATTCCATTTAAGAGAGGTTTCGCAGAAAGCGAATTCGAAATTTCAGAATTCCTGTTTATTGATGTTTAGAATTCTGATTTATCGTCAACGTGGTAAATACCACTACACAATAATATTCTGACGCAATCATGCAATTATTATCGTTCTAGGTTTTAGCATGCTATGCTGGTCTAAAATTAATTGTCAAGTTTAATTGACAAGTCAAAATGGTTTTATAAGCTTCGAATCATGGTAAATGGATCATTCGAGTTACTGTACTTAACCTCCAGTGAAGCAAGTTTACCTGTTGACTTTAAATATAAAATTGTGAACACAACGAGTTGATTTAGATTTCAGTTCATATCTGCGCGTTTTTGACGTTTAGGTTAGGAAATTGAATTTGTTATGAATTAGGGACTGGAATAGTCCTTGACACAAAACACTCGAGTTTAACAGCCCAATAGACGCAAAATCAGCTAATCACTAGTTATTGGAGACAACGACCGCGACCCTAAATGAAAAGGTTTCCTAAAATCGGGTTGATGCTGATAAGCCTAATTCCATCCGGTTTAGCAGGGACGCCGTATTCATCATTTTTTCATCAGTCCATATCAATGCAAGGCAAGGCAGCAGCAGCAGAAGAGGCGCAGTGCATTGCACTGACTTGAGCGCCTCTCCTCGTCGTTTGCCGATCTCGAAGGCAAGCAAGTAGCAAGCAAGCAGGCAGGCTAGAGACAGAGCAGAAGGCATCGTTGTTGGCCAAGCCTAAAAGCCCATACCTAGCCTCCTTCCCTTCCTTCTGGCCTGGCTGGAGTTGTGTTTGTGCCTTGTGTCTAGGCAGTGCTAGGGGCATATAGCTCATCAGTTGACGGACTCGAAAGAAAGGGAAGGCGAGAAGTGCATTTGAGACCAGCCATCCATCGCCATTGCAAAGTCTCTCGGGCTAGAAAAGGTTCCCCACTAGTTCCTCGTCTTGCTCTTCTCAGCACGGAGGGATATAGGCAACCAAAAAAAACCCTTCCCTTCCCTATCTGCCTGTCTCACACAATGGACAATTCCGCTCCATGGACTTCTCACGAAACAACTAACAATTAAAACTAACTCGGACAAGACACTCCACCGTTGTTACAAACAAGTGTGCAGTTCAAGGGAACACTCAGCTACCCGCCACGGGAGCGGTCGCCGCTATTCTGTCATAGCGACTCCTTTTTTGTCAAGTCAGAAAGATCCTACGGTCCTTTTGGAGAACAGGACTCATTTTACATTGCAGCTTTTCTGGACAGCCAGCAGCTTATGAGTAAGTTAATCATTGAATCAATCTCGTTTGAATCAACTTTGAATGGTAATTTATAATGGCACGATATACTAGTTACGAGTTCAATGGCTGGGTTTCACGCACAACACAGAGTTGTGTGTGTCACCAACCAGTTGTTTTTGGTTGTGGTTTTGGGTATGGCATGTTATATGGGTGTATGCAATCTAACTGCATAATTACAGGACACTTTAGATTACGGTTTAACACTCGAGCTGTAGTCTTAGGCATTAGTTAATCTTTACCTTTCGTTTTAATCTATGATTTATTATGATTCTTAACGGGTGCAAGTTTCATGCCATGCAGACCGATTTTAGATTTTAGTGTTTAGCATTTCGCAATGAGAGTTAACAGTCAATGGGTTTCCTTTACTATTGATGAGTAAGTATACAAAGAAAGAAAGAAGAGAAGACAATGGGCAAGACGATCCAATTCTTGGAAGTTTATTTTTATGGTTTTGATAACAATCAACACAATTCATTGTTTCAATCTTAGACGACTGTAACGCTCACGAATGAATGACTAGTATACTAACAGGTACTAAGAATCGAATTGGCGGGCATTGGACACTCAGCAATCAATGAATCAGGAGCGTGTTGCCTGTGTGGCGTGGTGCTTGGTGCTGTTTGTTTTCGGTTTTCGCTTTCATTGTGTACTGTGTAGTTGGTGATAGTACCTACGTAGCAGGGAAGTATGTTGACGGGTACTTGGTTCGCACTTGAGTAGATGAATGTCAACAGGAGTGTAGCAATTAATAATCTGATTATCTTGATAGCTGGTAGTACTTATCACTCACTTGATTGTGGTTTACTCTGCTGTTGATGAGCTGTAGGGTTATTATTACACGCTTGAGAGCAGAATGAGATGAGTTGTGATTAGTTTTCATTCCATTCAAACGTGTACTTGTCAGCTTCATATGTGGCCAGTCTGCAGCTCGTAAATATTGTAAACAAACTTGCTGTGAAGTATGCTGTAATTAACAATGTGTTGTTTCCTTTTCTCTTTCAGAGGATGTGACAAACGTGAAATTTTAGTTGGTGGTCGTGGTAGTGGCCAATTCAGCGCCTGAGAATTTCAAGGGACCAAGCTCAATTGTGAACCCTTCTTGGTGGGACTTCGTCCAATCGGATTATTTGTTACCTCTCGAGCTTTCTCAATTGAATTTTGAGATCGACTGGACAGTTAATACCCTGTGCCGTTAGTGGTGTGCACATGCTTGTGAAAGTGCATCCTTTGTTTACAAACATTTGTGGTTTCCGGTTCTTGGTTTTCTTCTGTGGTGGATAAACAGTGCTCTTACTAGTAACCACTTCTAATTCATTAACAACTAGCAATGATGATTCTGTTCAAAAACATGGATTGTATTATATTAAACTACTTGAAGTTGACCACAGGAGTCGGATTGTTGTTTGCAAAGTGAAACTCTGAACGACTGTTTGACTGAGCAGGTTACCCTTGACCCTTGTGTTCAGTGTGACATGAGTAAATGCTGGTTTGGGCTCGAAAGTTCGACTATGTACACACGTCTAAGGAATAAGGGAGAGGATGAACATGGAGGAGACATCTGAGGCTGAAAAACGCCGAATTCAAAATCGTCTGAATAAGCAGAAGCGACGAAAAGAAAGAGCTGAGAAGCTTGAGCAGGAGCGGAAGGCCAAAGAGGCTGCTAGCACAGTTAACGGTGAGGACCCGCGTGAGGCGAAGGAACCTAGTCACGAGGGTCCGCCTGAAAAGAAACCCAGACGAAAGCTACGAAAACCCACGGCAGAAGAAGACATTGTGGACGGATTTGCCATTCTGGCCTTCAAAAGCTACGATGAGCTGACGGTGAGCTTTAATTCCATTATTTTTCTGCGGGCTGTTTGCGTAGTTCTAGTTTCTAGTAGGTATATAGCTTGTTATGTTAACTTCATTAGGTATCTGTTTTGATTGTCGAATACCTCCAAGCAGAAGCATATTCGGTCATTGCGGTACTGGGTACTCTGAGCTGCAAGGCTTATGTAAAGCTTATGTAGGTAGTATGAATGCCTATATAATCTAATCCAAGAGCAAGATACCCTAGTAAGTAGCTTCATGTAAAGGACTGCTACCGCCTGTTCACAGCGTAGCCTATGCGCCGAACCATGGTGGCTAAAGTAGCTATTAAAAATTAAAATTAAAAGTATTACCAATTAAAATTAGGTTGTGGCTGCAGTAGCAGGTAGCAGGTACAAGTAATATTGTTGCTTTCGTGAAGTGTTTTATGTTGTAAGTCAACAAAGGAAAGCGAACTAATGCCCAAAAAATAATATTTATGGAGTTGATAGGCGGTCGACATACTTGAGTTCCATTTGACCAAGAATATAATATTCCGTTTAAAGTATATAACATATAACAACAAATACAAATAGTACAGAGTGCAGAGCAGTAATTTACGTTACCTATTTTCTGGTAAAATTTAAAATTATGCAATGAAACGAAGTACTCGTACTCGTACTGTCACTGACTAATAACTGCTTCACCTTTCACCTTGTATGGAAGTCGTGTTTCCGCTACTTACATTTATGGATTGTCAGCTTTCATTTGTTGCATGTAGCACGTATTTAACTTTAGCTGTATCTGCTGGTGCCACTGATCTGTTGAAAGTTGGTACTGTAGTTTTTCTTCAAAAGAAGAACCAAAGCCGCATTTTCAATTTGTAGAACTCTGTCGAACTCATAAGTATAAATAGTCAGTAATCAGTTCGAGTAAGATTAGGCTAAGCTACATACCAAGAACAGAGAACGTCGTAACGTCATGTTGCATTGATTGATAAGTGCCACCTCCAGCCAACCGCCAAAGTGGTTTCGGTTTCAGATTCTATTATTTTTAGTACGGTCGAGGTCAGGCTAACTAACTAAATTAGCTGGCATATACGCAATTACAAACAATAGCCTTCACGAGTTAAGTTTAGCACGTGGCGAAAGATATTAAGAGTACTTCATATACTTCAAGCGGAAATCAAATCACGCGTTTCCTCTGCTAATGCTAATTCAAAAAGGCACACGTCATATTTCCTATGTCGTATCTCCCGTTGTTTTGCGCATATATTTATTAATGCCTTTCGTCTTACAATTCAATTAAATACATGAGTGGTTTCTGCAAATTGCGAAAAACCAAATCGACTTTTAAGGTGTTAGGCGGGCGATATCAAATTATTTGCTACTGGATAGATAGAATATACTTCTCGGAGAGGTGCAAGGACTTAAAACAACCCGTGCTGATTAGCATCGAATATGATTCATTTGAACCGTCACCACCACGCAGGCATAACAGAACTTACACAAGAACTACTCACGGATGATGGCTTATGGCTTAGAATTATTTAGCATCAGAAACCGAGACTGGCGACTTTTGCGTTTTAAAAAAAAAGTTTGTGTTTAAATTAACTGATTAGTGTTTTCTATTAGCTACTGGCTTTTACGTAGGTAACTTGAAGCTTCTAAATTTCTTATTTGTCATGGTCATGGTCAATGGGCAGATTCCCGATAACAAGGTACAAGGTCTTGTAGTTGGCCTGACACATAAACCGATAACCGATAGGCTGACGTCTTGGGTATAAAGCTTTCTGCATTTGACATGAATAAAGGATATTGCACGTGTGCTCATGCGAAATTCTTACCTTGAAACTTGAAAACTAGTTTGCAAATAAGTGTGCGATTCGTTGCCGTTTTCCAACGAATTCCTTCGTTCATGTTCATCGTATATATTTACAATTCAATTTGAACTCATCAATTTCAATTTATGGATTTTTGGTTTAATCTTCTGAAAGATAGAGCTTTGCGTTTCTCGTAGACCTCATAATGCAAAACGATAGAAATTCAGTAGTACGCCTTTCTGAAAGCACTGGCGTCAGGAGTGAGGGCAGAGTTCAGGTCGGTCTAGACGTTGATGGACGTTACTACGGAATTTTTATCTTCGGCTTCTTTGACATTCTAATTCTAATAAGTAGAGTGGTGAAGATGGAAGCCTGTTAGTAGATTTAACTGTGAGAGTCGGAGCCCATGTATATGTGTGTACGATGATGATGATGAGAGGCACAGATTAACACATCGCAGTAGAGTTAAGACGTGTGGAGTAAATTCCTAAGTAAAGATCAGTGAATATTAGGTACCTCGTTCACTAACAACCCCATCATGCATGTCAGTGGATTTAGTGGATGACGTCTCAATTTAGTGGCCTATAATTTAATAGCTTATCTACTTACAACGTTTCCAGTTCCCACAACAAGTTGAGTTCAGTTATTCCGGTATTCACAGTACAGAACGCTGTTCAGATACAAGTAGCTTGTTGTGCTTGTGCTGGTAAGGATATAACACTAGTTATAATGCGTTCTTAGGCTCAATAATTTGTGTGATACAGAGATATGAAACGAAACACCAACGAAGCAGTCAAGTTAGTCATCATGATTCAAGTGGGTATAATAATTGCAGACAAACACAATGGCAGTTAGCTGTTTGTTGAAGTCTTGAAGACCCTAATGTGTCTATAAACATAAACAGGGGGTTCTAATTAAGATAAACCCATACACACTCCACCTCCACCACGTTCTCAAGTTCTCTCAAGTTTCTTAGTAAGTCGTTGAGTTGGATAAGTTTGACAAACGTAGTAATTATTGTGCCAGAACTACGTACTAAGATAGTATGATTATGAGGACAAGTGGCACGTCTCAAGAAGTTTGACTTCAAGACAGCTAGCTATCTTCAGTTCTCTCGAATCGTCAGAAGTTCCTTGACGAACGAATGAACGGCTTCATTTCCCTCTGTATTCAGCGGAGAGCATTGTAACAAGGGTTGAGGCTGAGGCTCATTCTGGGCTATCAATTGTGTTCTTACAGGCTATTGTTGATATCCTAGTGCTGCGTAGGCGTGAGTAATATAAGTCTGATGACACAACTTGAGTTGACAAGTGAATGCCTTCTAGCCTACAGTAAACAAATGAAGGGAAGATATAATATAAATCACAATGGATTTTTTCAAAGTTTCACTAGAGCTGCTGATAGCTTTAGTAATAGTTTCTTTGAGTGAGATTATTGTTGATTGAATGATGCACCATACACTATGTAACCTATTATGGTAGCTATTGCACCTGTACTCTTCTCATCTCTGGCCTGGCATTATTTTTATCCAATGACTTTGCACATAGGGCAGATATGCCAAGCACATTTAAAGTTGAAATTTCTAGCTTCAGCTTCGGAGCAATGTGGCCGATTTTAGTTGAGAACATGATGGTTTTTCTCGTTTCATTTGTAGTAGGTAGTAGGCTAGGTGTAAGTGTAGCTCTAATAATCTAGCTTCTTAATAAATTAAGCGGCTAATTTTTAGCATTTAGCATGAACCAGACCCAGATCTAAGTTTTTTGAGCTCCTGACTCATTTCATTCATTCGTTTCATTAACGAATGGGCGAAATTTCATTCTTATTTCCTTAACTTCTTATACAAGTGCGTACTTTTACTCAAAATTCATTAAATCTTTGGAAAAGTCAGATCGATTTATGTAATTTATTCAGGACTTGCCTGAAATTTAGTTACAGCTAGACACTCAGCAACTTGATCAATTTTAACATGTATGCAGATTTATTATTTAAACCTTACTGATTCAGGAACATACCACATAAGAATAGCACTACGAAAACATTAGCCTATAGGACAGGTTTACTTCAGTGTGAATCTTTCTGTTCTGGGACATTTCCGCCCGAAATGGAGAGAGATGCTGTGCCTACTTACTTGTATAAAACGGAGAAAGCTGAAACTTAATTCACTCGTATCAAATATGTGACCATTAAATACTAAATACTGTATTTAGTATTTAAAGTTATGTATTTAAAATACATAACTTGTTAAGGTAATGTATTACACGAGATTATATTTACTTATAGAATAGAAAGACATGCGAATCCGATTCATGGAATCGAATCTCATGTATTAAATATGTAAGAAGATGTAGGTGCCTCCACTAAAGTAACGAGGCATCATATTATATTTGAAATAAATACCTCGGAGTAGAACTACGAACTCTACCTATGGAAAATGGAGAGCAGAAAGTATAATGTTTGAGAATACTTGAATGATTTTTATTACATTACTCTGGAAAAAGCCTTCGAGGAAGAGGAGACAGGGAGACAGTTGTCGGTTTTGTGATGTGACGCGATTTTCAGGCAGAGAAGAAATTGCTGAGGCATATTTTCTCTTTGTAAATTGTACCTTGTGTTCTGCTTTGTGATTCCTTTCATCTTGCTTTGTGTAGACCCAAGTAGGCATTTCATATTTATTTATTATTTGGTCTCTGACTCGAGGTCCTCTCTACATGAATGTGCCTGGCTGCCATGCTTCTTCGAGTTCTCATTGAAAGAATTTGTGGTAGGTACCTCAGGTTTTTCTTTAACTGTTCAAGATAGGCTCTTATTTGGAATGGATTGTTTGGTATTTGGTATGTTATTCTATTGAGAGAGACGACGTGAGGATGTTAAGTAAAACTTTTTTTTTACCCATATTCGGAGTTAGAGGGAGTGCCCAATCCACTTCCTTTTTCACGTTACATCGATGACTACGGACAACTTTGAGTTCTAGGTACTTTCACACCAGGACAAGCTCACCGGGGTAAATTCGGCATGGGAATGGCGCTGTGCATCTGTAGAATTCTAATAACTTCAATTCCAAATGCATTCTTAAGCTGCGTAAATAAAGCTTCGTTAGCCGTCTGCCATAATTGCGTTTCACGAAATACAACTTCCAATGTCAATGTGCAAATGTAAATCGTGTAAATGTATAATATGGGTATTGAGAGAATAGAGTGTGTTTGAGGTTTGGCCATCCATTGTAATTCCGGTTGAAGAGAGGGTAAGAAGAGCGTCTCTAGCGTATCGTTAAATGATAATAAGACGAGATTTAAGTTATTTTATACGCCCCCGGGATTATTATTAGAATATTGCTCGGAACCGCAACGCTTCTGGTACTTTCCTTGCATTTGCAGTAGCGGAGAAGGGAATGTTTTTGTTCGAGCTTTGTTTGTAAAATACCTACTTATTTGAATTCAAAACATCGAGTATTTTAATGGTAGCTGGACTGGTAAACTCGAATAACCATCTTCGAATTCATGGCTCGTCGTGCTTCTTTATTCCGACGGTGGGATAAGGGCATCAGTAGCATTAACTAAGCAGGCAGATAATTCGAATGAAACACTGCTCTTTCGGAAGTCACCGCGTTTAATTGATCCAAATTGAAAGTGTTTTAATTAAATGCTTGAAGAGTTCGTTAAGTGAAAGTATTTTCTCCTCATCTGCGGCTAAGCTGCAGAGTGCATCGTCGCCTGCCTGATGCAGATTAGCAGTAAAACTGCAGGCAATTCAGGCAGTAACACTTACAAGATCATTGTGATTTGGGCTACTCGGATTTGATGCGTATTGCTTAAAATATTTCTCTTTATTGTTTTAAAATCAAGAACTTGTTTGTGCCTTCTGTCGCAAACCGTTTATCTCACTTAATGTTGTTTATACTGGGAGGGAAATATTTATTGTCGCATCTCTAATCGTATTGTAAGATATAATGCTAATTGGTAATTACGCAGATTCATGCTGTCATTGTCAATATATTTACTGTACTTTCATTATTTTTTTTATGTAACCGGCTCGTTCGACATCTGCAAAAGCTTCTTACAACTATTGCATTAAATGTTAGTGGTATTTATAAATTGACGACGAAGTAGAACTACGCAGCTATCATCTCTCATCTTATTATCTAAGACAAGTGTTTACCAAATCAATTAATCCGCTCATCCTCTAATCGTAAACTTTTCCTTTCGGTATGATTTCAGAGAGCGATTCAATTGGGAGCAGAATCCGGCGATCGAAAACTATGTGTTCAGTTACTGAAGCGATCTCAAGAGGGTGGTGACAGTAAGGGCAGCGAGAATAAGGAGCAAAAGCAAAAGAGTGCCACTTCTAAGAAAGCAACCACAGCGACCAAACCTCCCAAACCCCCTAAGATTAAAATACCGTCTCCTCCCAAACCAAAGAAGATAAAGGTAAATTCAGTAATTCGTTTGTGCTCTTATTCTTGGCATTGTATTCCTGTTTTGTACGTCCGGAAAAGAGAAACTATAATTATGCTAATGAAAAACAATGCCTTCCCTTTCTATACTTAAAATATACATTTCCGGTGGAAGAAAGATAGTTGGAAAGCTCTGTTTCAATTTCATGGTTCAGATAAGTAATTCACACTCTTTAGTCGTAGTTTCGCGTTTCTTTAAACTTATTTTGACGAGCTCAGACATTCCTATATTTACAACACATTGGGTTATTTGATTTAGTGTACTTACGTACGTATAGGTTTACACAAGCGTATGATCCGAGCGAACGCATTATTTATCGTTTTTTAAGGATAAACACGATAACTTATGTTATTTTTTCTACCGAATTGGCAAAAATTACCCACCCTGTACAAGCTCGAATAGTTGTCCATTTATCTGTGTAGACTAAATAAATAGCTCCGAATATAATTGACTGGAATGGAGCCAAATCGGATGTGTGAGACTGGTGAAGAGCGTAGGATAGCTAAATATGAAATAAACCCGAAATCCCATCATAGTCTCGAATGAGCGACCAGAGTCTCGATTGGTAAATACGATGAGAGAGCAGGCTTTGTGAAGAGCTGAAGAGAAAGTTGTGATGGGAAGAAGAGTAGTAGGTAGAAGGTTGAGTCATAATGTGAGGAATGGTGATGACAAAGGAAGAAGTTGGAGGCTGAGAGTGGACGTGAGTGTGGGTTCGGAAATGGGTAGAAATAATAGATATTTAGTAATGAAAGTCAAAGGGACGGGGAGAGGGCGGGTGCGGTTGTTGGAGAAAGAAGAATCAGTGGTCATCTCACGTCTAATTTGAGATGGGAAGTCGACTTTCTTCCTCTTTCCTCCGTGTGAAACAGACGTTAACCTTTATTGAGGAGACGGAAAATGTATGTTGAGAACGTGAGGCGGGCAACAAATATCATTTTATGCTGACGGGAAAACTACCTTACCCGCACTCTCTCCCCTCGCCCTACCCGCTGCCTAGACACCAGCACCCTATGCTGTCTCCATTGCCTGGGCGGGCGCTAGAAGGCACGCAGACCTCGCCCTCCTCAGCCTAACCTCAACATGCCACTTGACGAGGACGAGGAGTCTCACTGTTACCAACAAAGGATGCGCTTTCCCTTTACCATAGGCTTTCTCTGCCTGTACGCGGGCTTTAAGCTTACCAACTGATTTCCCCGTTACATGACCCAATTGCAACAAAAACCGATGTGTCAGAAATAACCGTGCATACTAAAGTCAGTTGTTATTGGCAATCCTTGAACCTTGATTGAACGACCTGACCTAAACCGTGTTATCCTGTGGGGAAACTCGGTTAGCCGGAGCTCTGTCCTTACAGAACGGACTTGCACACGCTTACCAAGAAGTTTGATAACATGCCTCGTGCCATGCATGAAACATATCTGGAGTACTTATTTATTACTGATATGTTATTAACAAAGCACGGATCTTTGCTGTTTCACTGTTAGCTGTATCACCGAACATTGAAATAATGTAAACCTGTTCGATTTGAATCAGTTGTTAATTGTGTGGTTTTTACACGCGTTTCCTCTTGAACTTACTTCGCGCTTTGCAAACCAGAATTATTACACATCATATCACGTACTTGCCACTTCCTGTATTGACCGGACTGCTACTTCGTACTTACTTTGCGTTTGTACGTTTTCCTTCATCTAGAATGGATGATTCATGTTCTCGAAACTTAACAACTCGATGTTTCAGTTTATTTAGAGGTTCAGAGTAAAGGAACATGTCCTTTTATTGAGTAGTATTGTTCAAGCTGACAAAATATTGGTAACGTCATGAAAATATCGATGTGAGATAGTCCTTCCTTGGTAAGAATTTCTTACGGAACGACGTATTTTCTTGTACCTCGATATTTTTGATGACACGAAAAATACTAGTCGTTTTAATATCAAGAAAGTTAGAAAGAAAGAGAATTGAGAATGCCTAACAACATTTCTCTTGGCATGCAAAGTGTTATTGAAATCGGCTTATCAAATATGTACAACTTAAAACGTGGACATTCTTTTGTCACACAGTACGACTCTTGTGTTTGTGTTTAGAATTTTAATGACTCATTGGTTGTAGAAAGTAGTGCAGTTTCATGTTTCATTTTCTGGAGTGGTTCCACATGAGAGTATGGACAACTTTAACTTCTCGTACGTGGTGGTTATTTAATTACAATTACATGATGAGGATAAGTTCGTTGATCGTTACAATAGACAATACCAAGGAAAAGAGTTGCTGCTTGTGGAACAAAGTACCCGCTAACCTTTCTGGTGTAAAGTTATTATCTCAAGTGCATGTATTCATGTGAAGTGTTCAGGTCTCTCATCAATTTAGAATATCAGAGATTCGCACGAGTCGTAAATTAACTCTTAAAACACAAGCCGTCCCAACCCACTTTAAATTTTATTCATTATATTCACTCCCACTTGACTTCAAAGTTTAGTGGGTCTACGTGTCTTGCCTGTACTTTACATAGTAATCTTCGTGTCGTCGCTCTTCCCCTACTTCGTATACAAGTCAAGTCTGTGATGGAATTCGGAATTTGTACGCCTGTCCTAAGCTTGGGCTTGGCCTAGCCAAAAGGAAAAATGGAAGTCGTTGGGTACTCTTCTGATTTGTATTCCTCTTCTCAATTACAGGAACTCGGTGAAAAAATGGTGAATAAAGTGCCGACAAGTGAAGAGAAGAAACGAAGCAAAAGTGCAGCGGCTGCTGGAGGAAATCCTAAGCCTCCTAAGAAACCTCGCACGAATAATGGACCATCCGCCAAAGCCACAATGAACAAAGTAAGTGCTTAATATTATTCATCTAATTTATTAGTCGGAATGCCTCCAAGCCTTCTTGCTTGGTATTATATCATTGTGCTGAATGAATTTGGAGTGTGGAGACCACTTTCAGCTTCCGTTCTGGGTTACGTGAAAATGAATTCGATTTTCACAAATTAGCTGTAATATTCGTATTAAATACTTTAACATGAAAGCAATCCAGCCTTACCGTCGTGGTATTTGACCAAGGACATAGCTGCCAGTTGATCGAGGACTACAACAAATCTGCGTGTTCCGTATATTGGTTACAATATAAGTGGATATACAATGTTAGCGTAACTGCCCAATGCCCAACCGTAATCTGTAAATCCTTAGGGTTGTAAAGCTCAGGGGGCACAATACACAATAGGCATATAATAACGTAATTTTAAGCGTTAGTAGGTGTGGTAGTATTCTTCTAGAATTCGGCTAAGAAACACCGAATGCATTGTGTCTTGTAACTTAAGATTAGTAGTAATACAAGTATGGATCGGCTTTTATTTGGTGGTTTATGCAATTACACAAAAGCAATTGGAATTGGAAGATCCCAGTCAGCCGCAAGCCAAACCAATTCACGCCTTCTTCCTGGCATTACGATCCGCTCACTGTTAATCATTTGTCACTGTACTTACCACTACCTGTGCACGGATATGCAACTGCATTTACGCAACTTGAGCTCGGTTTCAGGGTCACGTTCCGTTAAATACTAAAAACAAAGATAAGACCAAAAATTACATGGGTTCATGCTATGCTGGTCGTATATTCAGTTTTAGAATAAAAGAGGGCAGAGCAGACTGCGCTTTTTAATGCAGTGCTACATCGCTTTAAAAGGAAGTTTGTACGTGCTGAGTTACTAATTTGGATGTAATGAGGAGGACGTTCAGGAATGTATTTTTAGTGTAGGAACTGAGGCATTTAATTTACATCAGTGAAGTAAATTTTTTGTTGGCCAATTGAGTTTACATTTTTCGGATTGAGGATGTCGACGGAAGAAGAAGTATTGGTACAGGAAATGAGTATATCTCTCTCCGCTTGGCACCTCGCCCTTCTTGTTTTCCTTTTCTGAAAATATTGCTGGAGAGTAAAAGTCATTTTGTAAAGAGGTTCTGGCTGGTAATGCTCAGTTAAAGACCGTAGGGTTCCTTTCACTCTCCTCAACGAATGTTTGAACAAATTGGTGACAATAATGAGTGATTTATTTCTTTGACTTGGCATTCAGTCCTGCTTTTTTTATACTCCAGCTCGTTCTCTTCTGTTGTGGATAGAGATGCGGGAGCGGGAGCGGTTCTAAACTACTTACTTAGAACATAGGTTTGGGTTAGAGGTGGATTGGGACGTGGAGATGTGTATGAAAGTACTGTTGTGTATGGATGTTATGTAGTTAATGGAATGAAGTTTTTTTTGCTCCTGAGTCCCGGAGCTCAGTTTTAGTTCCATCCTAGAGTCAGACAGCATGTTTTCAGAGAGTTATTTGGTATGGAACTGTGGTATGGAACTGGGTTGACTGTGGAATGTTTCGTGTTTTGTAGCCTAGCCAGGTATCTATGATGGTATGTGATGGCATCCTACGCTACAAATTTACTTAAAGAACAACTACACCGCACACGGGTGTGTCACACTTGGCTTCGTTTCAGCCTGAAAAAAAGTCTAAAAGATAGATGGGGTATTGATGAGCAGATGCTGGGATGTGTCTTGACTTTTTCACTTTCACCCGGGTTGGATAGTTGGATATTGGATGGTTATCGTTGAGTTGTGCGGTTGAGGGAACATTAGGTTTATTCAGAGTTTGAGGTCTTTTGATTTTAGTATTTTGCTTCCCTTTCCTCATTATGATGGGTTATGAGTTTGCAGTGAAGACGGAAGCAGTCACTCTTGACTCTTGGGACCAGAAGTTTCCGTGTAGGTACACATTAAAAGGAGCATGAAAAGTTTAGCTGCCCATTTAGCGTCGTAGTTGATTTCTCAAAATATACAGTTTTCTTTAGAAGAAGGCCCGATGTGACTGGAATAGGTTAGGAGCGAGGGCCATATAAATATTTCTTTAACTCACTCGCTGGCTAACCATGTGGAATCACTCTCGGATTTGAGAAAATAAAGTAGTAGTCAAGTGAGCCCGAGTTATTTTTATTTCTGAAGATGGAGGACAGAACGTCAACGTGTGGAAGTAACAGTCACTGAATGGTCTTTTATACGGGTTCTCTCTCCCGTGCCGGGTTCTCTTCTCCGCACTCCGCCAGCTCGTTGAGTCCTGAGCATATAAAACCAAAACCAGACATGATGTGTTTGACGTGAGCCGTTTTTTTTTCTCGGTGCGGTGTGGTGGCATGCTCAAGTATGACCAGAGTTCAACAACAGTTCAGTTCAGATTCATGGGCTTCCCCTCCTCGTTCTTTTTAAGACCTTGTGGGTGAGGATTCTAAGCCATGCTTTTAGGTCGCCGAAATCCTGACTTGACTTCTGAGCTTTTAAGACTGAGGACAAGTCCGCTCTCTGTGTCCTCTCTCCGAGTGTTTGACGTGAGTTGCCGACCAGGAGTGAGCTAGACAGAGCAGACAAGGGGCTAGGAAATAGTCAAATATTGTTTTACGTCTGGCTTTCCCCTCGGTAGATCTGTATTCCGATCTCATGAGAGGCATCTCATCTGATGACGGTCAATTTCTCCCCTCTTTCCTCTCCCTTCACCTCATTAAATCCTTGATGGTTAACCGGCTTAATTTGATCAATCTCTGGCCTCATATGGTTCTCCACCTCATAATAAACTTTGTCAAGTCATGCGTGAATGTAGGGGTTTTCCATGTCATTGCCAAAAGCTGTGGTGGTGGCTGATGGCGAGGATCGACGATGTTTGCAATGTATTTCTTCGTCTCCATAAATCTAATTCAAATTTTGTATATAATAATTACATTTTTTCTTTCAGATACTTTGCGGCAAAGCTACCGAGACTGTAAGCAAGAGCAAGGTAAGGCAGATTTATCGAATTGTTTATTGGAACCTCGTGCTTTGGAGATCCGATGAAGTTTTCCATGGTTATTTACTTTTCCTAGAAACTGACCATGAAAGAAATAACGGCATCACATTGCATAGAATTCGCCAGTGCCAATACCTATCTTAATACCTTAATAATATGGCATCCAAAATTCAAATCCAGTCAGGTCAAACAGCTAATTGGGGACTGCGACGCTGGTCGCCTTACAGTTAAGTTCCCTGGTCCATGACTTTAACTGCTATTTTCTAATGGCCTGTCGGTGAGTTGTGTACAACGGCTGTGTATCATGTCTGGAGTCCATATGCCTAATGGGTATAAGTTGAGAAAGATGCTAGGATGTTTAAGTATTGGCATAATAATTTGTTTTACGTCTTTACCTACCTCGTTGGTGTGGAGGAACTGAGAGAAATGGTGTAGGTAGTTGGAAAGTGTCGCGTTCGGAGTAGAGATTAAAATGCAATTTTTACGATCCAGATTTTTACAACATTTTTCGTCTTGGTTTTACGTCGTTAAGTTTTTCAGTTAAAGGCGTGTTTTTCTTCAAGTTTTTCTCGACTTGGGATGTTCTTGCCAGGCTCGAGTCTCTCTCACTCGAGTAAATGGCTGTAAGCTGTAACTCGGTGAGGATAAAAGACTCATAAAAACTTGTGTATAAACACAAAAACAAGCATAAAATAAATCTTCTAATAATACGAGTTTTCTGCTGACTTGCTGAATTTCACACAACAAAATGTCTCTAATCTGGTATATCAGGTAGATGCACTTGCATCAATTCTACTCCTAGTGGTGTACTTGTGTTTATTTTCGTCGTACATCTTATCTGAAGACATAATCTATGGTTATAGGTAGTCATATTCGATTAGTAGCAATTCGCTCGATATTCGAAGCTCGTAGTGTGCGCGAGCTAATTTTGCCATTTTAACCCAACGGCAGTGTTAGAAAAGCTTATATCAGTTGACCAATTCCAGCTCTAAGAACACACTGCAGTACCTGCAATACCCGTTATCCTAAGATGCGTATTTTTTTTATTTTATATGATAGATTAAATGACAGCATAGCTCCTACAGTTTGTATAGGTTACAGCACGACTCTAGGCTCGTGCATGGTGTTTGAATGTTCGGTGTTCGGTCCTATGGTTGTGGAAATGGGATTTCAATAATCCTTTCCTGTGGTTCCTCGGTCGTTCTCTAGTCTGTGAGTCTGAAGTCATTTGAGACTCAATAAAAATAATATGAGTGTGCTGCTGTTTCTCAATTGAATGTTTAGAGGTTGTGTGGAGCATATCCGTATCCGTCTTTTTTCCCGAGAAAAGAGAAGCCAGTAGTTCTGTAGAGCATTTGAACTGCTCTTTTCTCTCTCTCGGTAGGAGTGTGCTTGCTGGAGAGACTCGAGTGAGTGGTCGTCTTTCAGGATGTTAGGGAAGTGTAAAGGAGTTAAATTTTAGTGTTGTGTTCGGAGCATACATACTAAACGAAGGTACCTTGAATTACATAGTAGGCGGGAGTCGTCTGGGGACGAGCCGAAGAAAAGAAGGCCCCAACAAGTATATTTCTGTCCGAGTCGACATAGAATAGGAAACCAGGAAAATAGTAGGAGTGCCAGCCAGTTTGCCTTTGGTTTTATGACCTAGCCAAATGGCCTGTATAAAACTGGAGCATTCGCGAAAAATATTGCTTTTCTGAAAGACGCGTTGGGAACATAAACTGATTTGGAGGAGTGTTGGGTGGAGGTAGGCCCTGATCCAAGATCCTGGTTGGGTCTCTGCACATTTCCCGCCCGGCTCTTCCTCCACTGTTTTCAAACTTAATCTGGTGATAGCAACGATAAAATTTGATTGGATCTTTTTATTGTGTGCTTCTCATCCGAGAAGGAGCGAGGGTTTTTTCTTTACTTTGCACTGAAGTCATTTTGGAGATGAGTTGACCCACGGAGCTAGCAGAAGAAAATCAGAGTCACCTTCCAAATCCCTATTCGATAAGAAAGCTCTCTCTCTCTCTTGCCCTAATCCCCCTGCTTTTCTCCAGAAAATTGCCCGAGTTTATTCTCCTGTCTTTTTCTTTCTTCGCTCTCTAATACTGGGTTACGTTACTATTTTCGTCTATCTATTCACTCCGTCTCGGCTTGGTTCATGCTCTCATTCTGCTCAAGCCAGAAGGATCTTGGTTTACGCTCAATTTGGTCCGGACGTTTCCGCTTTATCAAACTTCAGCCATGAATTCTGTTTTCCTGATTCCATAGCCAACGAAACCCACATGCGAAAAAGTGGTCAAAACTGGCAATAGATGATGCAGTACTGAACTAATTTTTTGTAGCTGCCAAGCATTAAATGCTTAATTAGTCCATCCGTCAAACGATCATGCAAGAATCTTAACTCGTAATAGAAAGGTCCATCTGGCATGCCCTGATTATCCGCGCGGTTCGCAGAAAGATCTGGAAACTCACTCGACCTTTTATCTAAATACTTCCACACTTGGGGAGTCCGGGCATGTCGAGAGTATCAGCTCTTGGAAAGGCTGCTGGTCGGAATACGAACCGAGATCTTTTCTAGTTTCTTTCACTGTCAAAGAAAGAAAGCATTTTCTCTCATGCACCATACGCCACCACTACTACTATGAGCCAGCCTCACCCTAATCATGTATTATGTATATGAGGCGGAACTCGGGAGATCTGGCCTGGGTTTGCTTTGACTTGGCTTCTTCTCTTCGACTTTCTCAAACTGAAAAAAGAAATGGGAAATTGACTCAGGAGATGGAGACAGAAGGCCGTGAGGATTGAGAACGGCTGTAGTAGTGGTTAGGCTTCTCAGCTTTCTTTCTGTGAAGTCAAAGACGTGAACAACTTACCTTTCCCTTTGAGCTAGTTTGCCAACACTCAAGCGATTATAATTCTATTCTTGAGTTTTCCTTTTACTGAGATTTTCCCCTTTTCTTCAGCTCCAGAGTTCTTAACCCTAAATTCATTTCCCCCAGTGAGCTTTTTTATCTATTTTGCATTCCCCTCGAGACTTGAGTATTTGAAATGATTTGATTATACCCATATTGCGGATTAAACTGCGTTTCAGGGCGCTATTCTAGAGCAGTAGCAAGCCGCACGGGAGTTTTGAAATGTGCAGCCTGGTGATTCTGACTTTCACTCGTAGGCTCTAATTTATTACTTTTAAGCTAGTTGCCTGTATCGGATCAGATGTTTACAGTTCCTTTCCGTACTATTTTATTTCCCGAGTTCCAGAGAGAAAATATATAACTGGGCGAGGAGGTTGATAGAGTGTAAGTTAACTTGGCGTGAGGCTCAATTGGATGCCTGAGAGCCGTGAGCAATTAATCATTTAATCGAGCAGATGGATTATCCGATTAGAGAGTGAGTGAGGCAGTTTTATGAGGTTTAGCTTACGGATGAATGAAGAGAATTGGACTCTAAACTAGGCTTCCACCCGTTCCTGCACGTGGACTCATGTGTGTGTGTATGCAGTTAAGCTAGTTTAAACGAAGAAAAAATATCATGTTTGTAAGCAATTTAACCCTGATACAAATATTAATATTTAAACAGGCGAGAGTGAAGCCGGCAACTGGGCCTGCCTGATACAGAAAAAAAGGACCTATAAAATTTTTGGTCGCTGAGCATTTAGGGTTAAATGTCCCATGTCTCGTGCTCGCTGGACTAGAATTTTGGTTTTGTAGTTTTACTCTTCTGATATATGATGATATAGATAGACAAAAGCTAAAGTCAATCCTGGTTTTAGCCAAAGAACGGATTTGAAAATGCCTGGGCTTTTATGCTCCTGATGATGATGATAGTTGTGAAAAGTATCTCAATTGAAAATGCTCTGGAGCAAAGTTAATATAAAGAGTCGCTCTTGTGCTCTTTGGTGAGGCTCCTTTGATGGGCTCAGCGTTACATCTGCCTGCTTGACTGAGTTTTTCTGGGCTCTAGTTCCAGTATAAAAAAAAAGAAGGAAGCGAGAAATCCGTTGAGATGAAAGGGTTGAGAAAATGTGGAAAAACGTAGAAAGGAATGCTTGAATCATAAACAGGAAGCGGGAGCTGAGAGTCGTCGTTGGAAAATGTCTGATTTGAGCTCAGCTTCCGTGTGTGTGTTTCTCTCTCTCTCTCTCTCTCGTTTTCTCCGTGTAGAAGGAAATTATTTCAACGCTTGACAGGTTTCCTAAATTTGATTTGGATAGATACAGTCTTATTGGATAAAGGAAGAGGCTTGTTGGAAGGAGACTCCTCTTCC
This sequence comes from Ceratophysella communis, assembly GCA_009869905.1. Lineage (NCBI taxonomy): Eukaryota > Metazoa > Arthropoda > Collembola > Poduromorpha > Hypogastruridae > Ceratophysella > Ceratophysella communis. Next base: position 31,263 of record VNWX01000114.1, read on the forward strand.
TCGACATCAGCGAAAGTGGCTGAGAAGAACCTTTTTTTCTTCACGGGAATATTGACGATTTTCAAAGTCTTGTTGACTCTCTGCCGGAGATCCCTTTGAGTTTATGAGAATTTAATATGTTTTTTTTTTCTCCTTCGTTCTACCTTATTTTCTGGAAAAGGAGGAAATATCATTACCTGTAAGGACTCCCACTCCGCATCTTCCAACAACTTTTATCCGTGGAGTTCTGGGACAATTCCGCAAAATGGAATGGCTGTGTTTATTCAGGCTACGCGACGCGACGCGGCGTTTAACGGTGCAAGGTGTAATGCTGATTTCCTGTTAGTATTTTGCTTTACGGAAGTCTACGGTACTATTATAAAAACAGTTCAAATCAATAGACTGAGTTATGGAAACTTTAATGGATCATTGGGTAAACCCTTAACCACCACTCGCGATTTTCTGGAAATTATGATCCCCTCTGCAAATTGTCGTGCTACGCCGCGAGCTCCCTGCTCTCATAACGTAATCTATATACATCTATATACATAAAATCGTACTTTGTATGTATGTGACTGGGTATGTGGCCTTGATCACTATCTCCTCCTAAACGAAGCCACCTACAGAGATAAATGATACCTCAAAATTTACCTAATTTTCCAGGGTTCTAAAAAACAAAATTTCATTGACCCATG
>VNWX01000115.1:0-31884 GCA_009869905.1 Ceratophysella communis
GAATTTTGATGTATCGCTCATCCCTGTACGTGGCTCCGTTTAGGAGGAGATAGTTATCAAGGCCACCCACAAAGCACGACTTTATGTGTATAGATTTAATTGGAGCGCAGCCACAAACGCCAAGCTATACCTAAGTAAGGCGAACCAAACTAATGTTAAATAATGGTCTCCTCCTCTGATCCCTGGGCTTCGTTTTATAGAGGTCGAGTGTTTATATTTGTCTGTGAGAGATGAAACCCTAGTTTTGTATAGTTACACGTATTTATACATGTACCTATATTGAATATTGTAGCTTGGCCTTTACAAGACTCGTTTTTATCTTCCTGCGTGTGTGTGTGCTCAATTCTTGAAATTCCAAAGACCTGTAGAGTATTTCTTCCACCAGATACAAACTAACTCTACAGAAAATACTTTCAATTTCAGTTTCTTCGACAATAACGAAACGAGCAACAAGTCAGAAACGGGTTTTTGTGTGTGAGAAATTCCAAATTTCGTAATAGCAAAAACCAATTTGTGGCCTTCTTTTTGGCTTATTTTGTATTATCATTTCCATTTCCTGAGTCTTAACACAATACATTTTACAAATTGTTATTAGTGATAGTTAGGAACTGTGTTTTGGATGTTAGATCTACGTTGCACTATTTAAATGTGGTTTTGTGCGCGTTTCTAATAGTTTAATGTTGTTAAAATGAGTACACTAAACGGTTACGGATGCTGTAAATAATTAGGCTGAAATTCTTTAAAAGAATCTTCTGGAATAAAATCACAGACTGTGACCAATTACGGTAAGCTATGCCTGTTATAGTCATTTTTGTAAATATTTCCTGGTTTGAGTCTCATCGTTTATAAGAAAGTTTTAACGTAACAAAACTAATGTTTTTAAAATTCAATTAGATTAAAATTATATCATATAAACTTTATGCATAGATTTTTATGACTGATTTATAAAAGCGAGTTTCCATTGGAGATTTGAAAATGAGTTATATGTTAAATCCTATACTTATGAATATTGTAATTACTGAAGCGGTATATTTCTATCGAAATGGATGCCACAGCTTAATCAATAGACGGATTAAATATATATGGTCATATTTTAGGTTTGGTTTGTCATTATTACACTAAGAATTAGTTTTGCGTGTATAACGTGTAAAGCGATACAGTATAAATATATGGTTATATTTTAGGTTTAGTTTGTCATAATTTTACTTGGAATTATCTTTGCGTGCTTGCCTAATGTGTAATGCATTAACGCAATCTTGCAGAGATAAGGGCGGATGTGAATAGAGCCATCCATTCCATAAACGATCAAAAACAGGGTAGGGACGTGAGCCATTTCAATTTCATATTTAAAAAAAACTACAGCCCTGTAGTCGAAGCGGTAGTAGTCCCGCGTGGCGTCCATACACTAGCACGCAGGGTATGTTTCCCTGCAAAATTCTATAAACTGCTATTTTAATTTATAACCTGCGAATATCGAAATGCAATATTTCGTTTAATTTAAAAGCTTGATTTTGTTGAATCGAATAGTAATTTTTTTGAAGTGAATATCATTTAATGTTTAATTGGCTGCCAGCGCCAGAAGAATATATCTTTGCCGGTCGTTGGTGGATTTACTATTTTACTTTAGGTACGTTTAGTATACTCTTTGTTTATCTACTTATCACCAATCGACTGGACTCCCAGTATAAATAAACAGCCTACTTTTACTTGGTTTGGATCTAAACTCAACTAAAGTGATAAGAAAAAGTTCGTAGCCCTCTGTTTAGTCCAGCTATCAAGTGTTACACTGAACAGACGCTTGTTTCAATTCCTGCCTACAAGCCTTATATTAGGATTTTCTGATAATGTTATAGACCATTCAATTACTTTCGGAGCATGTGGATTCCATATGCCTTGAAAAGTTGGAATAGGAGCGGCGCGGCGGTGTCAGCAATAATGCTTTAAGTTGCTATCTGAAAGCATGCGGCTTTTCGGGCTAGCAAACCGATTTTCTGCACACGCTAATAATAAAATTCTAAAGGGATCCAATAACTATTCCATGATTACTTTTTCCCCTTTAAATCCAAATGCGGCGTTTTAACTTTGAGATCTTGCTGACTTGAAGCGACGTCGTCATGTGTCATGCTTGTTAGTCATGATTATGATCATAAATTTTATTGAAAGTTTTGGTCGGAAACAGTTGTAAGCTACTTCGTTAGACAAGTGCAGCCCATAATTTCAATGTAGGTGCGGGGTGCGGGGCTTATTTCATTTTTACACCGACCAACAGCGCTTGTTTATGTATATTTTTATGACTATGCACTAAGCAAAGCCAATTCACTCTATTGTTATTGTTACAAATTTATTCAGAAGAATTGTTAGTCTCAGTGCGCTGCTTATGTTGCTTGTAAGTTTGGGCTTGAGTTGTATAATCCATGATATTTAGTTTAATTTTTCCTATGAATTATTTTATTTATACTGTATATTTTATTTTTACTGTAGACGTTAATTGATTTCAAAGCTTTAAAGAGCGCTTCTTCTATCCTAGAATCACTTATAAAAATTTTAGGCCCGAATTTAATCCATCGTTCATTTTACCTCTCGTTTTTTTTTTAATTCAAATGCTCGTAGCTGGCTGAGCGTTTCGTTACATTTACTTTCGCGTTTACCTGAGGCTGAGAGTAGTCAGGTGTGGTGTTGTGTAATGCATATTTATTATTGCAACGAACTCTTTGGTGCATCCTAACCTGATTTCACCACGTAAATTCGCACGAGAATTCCTTTCCGGGTTCTGTCTAAGCGTTTCCTGTTTATTTTAAGCAAATATGCCATAATAGGTTTTTAAGCTCCTTATATTAATAAGTTGGGTTTAATATTTCAGCTGTTACTACACACAATTTAAAACTCGTTGCAAAGCGTTTGAAGAAGTAGGTATAATATTATGTACAGGGTGGTTCAGATAGTTTGTCACCATTGGTATTCCATAATCCCCGATAACGTACAGACATGTGTGATATATCAAATTAAAGCTTGATTCATACCTGGTCCAATGGTGCATTAACATTTTCAAATTTTTTTTAAAACAACAGCAGCGCAGCAGATGAGAGCTAGCAAAAGCAGTAATTACTCGCTCTTTCCTCCGCGGAAAGCGCTTGGAGCTGCCCAAAGGGGCGAGCGCCTGTAGCACTTTCTCGGCCTTTGAAGCATTCCAATGAGTCAATAACAACTCCTAATGCTACAGAGACTTTGAAATGTGTTTGAAACACTCGTTAACTCGAACCCAGGTTGATTTCTATTAATATTTATTATAAAATGTGGTCTCTGCGCCCTGTGGAAGGCGAAAGATCATCGTAATTGCGGTTTTGCTCTGGAATGCATTCAATTTTTTTTAAATTTCAAAATATTTTTGCACTCGGAGATCAGGTATGACCTAAGCTTCAAATTGGTATATCGGGTGTGATTGTGCGATGCCGGGGTATATGGTATACCAATTGTGACAAACTATCTGAACCGCCCTGTACTGACAATATAAGTTATTCGTATCAAGGCACCTTCGTATTCTAAATTTAGTGCGAATTGTTTTTAATTGCAGGTATTGACTGAGATTTTGAAATATGGCATTTGACCTTACCACTCAACCGTCCAACCATTTCCAGACACTTCTTTGCATCGGTCTATTATGGAACCTCGTTAGCCCTAGTTCGGGCGCTCTCTCCTTTGCACAATGGGGAAAACCCTGTAAGGTACGTGTGTCAGGCGAAAATTTTGCGTACATTTTTGTAGGAAGCCTATTTCACGAAAATCTCTCATCTTCGTTCGTGCATGTTGGCTTTCCCGTATTAAATATTCAATTTACTATTCCATATTTACAGATTCCTGATCCGAAGAAAGACGAGCTAATTGATCAGAGGTTCGAATGTGATGTAGCAAAAGGACTAATTTGTGAGGCCTACACCCAAGGTTGTTAATAGTAAATGTTTAATAGCTTTGAATTTTTCGATCTGGCAGGGGCAGGAATATTGAGGGCAACTAATTTCGTAAATTTAATGCTTCGAAATGCTTTCAGTTAAGCTTGGATTTCAAGCCATTTGTTTCTATTTAGATTTTACTTCAAATATTGCATTAGGTACTTAAACTGTCGGTAGCTATGTTCAAAATTAAGGGCATCATTTATTATTTATTTCAGGTGTGTTCTGTGGATGTCGCGTAGGTGGCTCTTTGACGTACGATCGCAGTAGCGGAGAGTGCCGGCGGAAAGTAGCCGCAGAATGTCACATGGTCTCAACTGAAGAGGAATACGCCAAACTTCCGTTCAATCGAAAATGCCATGAAAATGCACAATGCACACGCTATAATGGTACGATTGAATATTCACTTAAAAGTTTTCAGCTATATCAAGTAGAAATAGTCCAATAATTAATGCCTAAAACTTTATATAATTCCCAGGTACGCTAATAGGCACGACAGAATCAAGCGTACGACGTCTCAATACGCCGATCTGTATATGTAAAGATGGATATCAAGCATCTCGAGATTTTTCATCTTGTCATCATCCCAACGGAAGTTCACTAGGTCCAAATTACTCAATATATTCATCCGTTCTATGCAGTTTTTTATTGGGCTTCTCCTCGTGGCTCCTGACTTGAAAAATTGGGTCAAGTTCAGCTATTTAGTGGCTGAAGTCAAGTTCCTATTTATTATTATTATGGTTTTACTTTGTATTATTGTTACCCTGTCCTTACAAAATGTGTTTAGGAAGGTGTACGCTTGTTTCGAAAATGCCATTGTGAGACAAGGTACCTGAGAACACTGTTATATGTTTACCCTGAGCCATTTATGTGTAGTTAACTTACCTAAATAATTATTTTTATTGTATAAATCCTATACTTTATTCCAAAAGCTGTTCAGAATAATCCCTACACAAATGTGACAACTCAAGCTAATATTAATGTTAAATTTTAATGTGAATCCACAGCCTTACATGTTCCTTTTTTTCGAAAACTTGTAACTAAAACAATCAGCTTTTAACTGCATGTGCAGCTTTATATGCAAACCCACCAAATGTAAATGCATTTACTTAAACAGACCCTCCATTTTCCGAGTATTTTAATATTCCTGAACTCAAAACGGCTGCCTACCTAATCCAACATTTTGCTATAGAAAGTGTCTTTTACTATATACATTTTCAATCAAAGTTACGTATGACAAATAATGACATCATTACAGACTGTGGTATATTTACAAAGCTCTCTTAACTAAGCATCGGAAGAGTCAGTAAAAAACGCGACGCTTTGTTGGTAGTTCTGAGTCTGGTTCTGAGCAATACCACAGCGTCATGGTCATGGTATGATGGGTTATTTATATTTGTGATCTCGACAAGCTTTGTGAACACTACGTTGGAATGACAAAAGACAAAATCTTCAGGAATGACGATGGTAATTCTACTTACATAGAAATGATGCGTTTCGAAACAGAAGTAGAAACAAAAGTCTCTCTGAATGTGAGCTTAGCCATGGAGGGTTTAATGAAAACCAGACTATTAGAATATACAGAAAACAAGATAATCTTATATTTATCTAACAAAACCTAAGAGTAAATCCTTGTAATGTAAATATTTGAGCGTTTTCAATGTGTAGTTAAGATGAATCATTTCATATTTAAATCTTATGCACTAGTCAGCGTTCAAGCATAGTGCTGATTGAGAAGAAACGCAAGGCCATGAATTGTTATGTAAATTGTAAGTTAAATGTGATATGATCCTCAAATAAACGCTTCCATGGGAAAACTATAATCTACACAAGCCCTATAATTTTATTTTAAATCTAATGTCATCCGTCTAGCAGAAGCTACAAAAGCTTCGGTTTTGAACAAATCTTGATGTTATAATTTTTGATGTTTTGTATAGGCTCTTTTTAAACAATTCCTGGACTTACGCCTGATTTCGTTTGAAGCGTCGGAGTAAAAGAATAAAATCACGCTTTAATCCATTCTTATTTGTACACAAAATATTTATTAAAGTGGATAAAATTGTATGGGACAGGTAATTCTCTTCAATGGTTAAGAGTACAAGTTTTTAGCGATACTTATCTGTCCAATTTATCTATATAATACGTATTTATAGGCCGTTCCACTTATCTGGCACACTTTGCTTTTGTTAGGTTAGATCAGGAGAGCAAAGGCACTGCTAATTTTTTCTAAGTTTTAGCTAAATTGAGCTACGTATCCGATTTCAACCTAAATTTAACGTGTAACCTAAACAAGCAAAAATTATTAAAAACTATTACGAGATATCCCTGTGAAGCCACACGGACTTTACGCACAGCGCATGTAGCCGTGGCTGGCGACCGGTTACGTAAGGTTAGCCTGTATTTTGCAGGGCTGCAAAATATCAAAATATCCGATATTTTCGATATATCCGATACAAATGATATTTCTGATATTTTAGATTTTTTTTATTTTTAAACAAATATTATGAAGAAAAATCGATAAGTTATATGAATGGAGCAGATTTAGTCGCAGCTACGATTCTATCATCCTTACGTACATATAAAATACAACAAATCGAAGAAAAATACTTTATTTAAACAAAGGTTATCACATCACCCCTGCTCAAACGAACGGCAAAATGATTTACCTAACTGCGATTCCAGTTAAAGCTACCTGATCATAAGCGATGTCGGTAGGTATGCGTGTTTTTAATCGATTAACGAGTTTAATTATTTGTGAACAAAAAACCAGTTAAGGTAATTAAAAGTCCGGGAGTATTTCTATATTTGAACTTTAAAACAAAAAGAAAAATAATTTGGAGACATAATTTTGCTCGTCAATTCGTCTATTATGTACAGTATATTACAAGAGAATCTACCAAATGAGTTTAATTTGTAAATAAATGATTAGTTATTTCCTGAATTAGAGTTAAAATGAGTAGAAAATACTGAAATATCTGTTAAAAGTATCGGTAAAAAATAAAACGAAAATATCAAAAAGATATGATATTTTCAAGGTAAGTATCAACGATATTTTCGATATTTTGATTTTTTCCTCGTAGTGCACACCGGAACAAATTTGTATACAAAAGTATCATGTATTCAAAAATATCGAAAATATCAATGCTATCATGATATATCTTCGATATTTATCGCTGCAGCCCTGGTATTTTGTGTAAATGAATTAGCGTCGCAATAAAAAAAACTGAATTTTTGGTTTCCAAACGCCTAAAAGATTCTATTAGTATATATTTTCAAGGCTTATAAAGAATTTTGGATTTTTTTAACTAACATGTAACAGTATCACTCACTCATTGACCCTCAATAGTCTTTATCCGGAACTTCCCACATGGTAATTCAAGGCTAAATACACAGGGCATTAAGCTAGCCCTAAAAATTTGCTGAAAAATTTATTTCTTGTAAGCCCTTTCAATATAATTTTAAGGGTCCGGACTCCGAGAATTATATTTCATAGTTTTTTAAGAGGCTATCACGGGCGTTGGTCGATGTGTCTTAAATTCGTGTGAATAATAAAATAGTGCTGCAACCAAATTTGAAATGTAGAAACACGCTAATTTATTTGTTTATCATATATCATAGATCAAGAACGGGGGATGGAGTAAAGAACGGGTGATGAGTTAAAATAAGGGAAAATTGTTGAAAAAGAGATAGGATTAAAGAAAAGAGATTTTGCTAAAGAACGGTTGCTGAGTTTAAGAAAGGAAGATTGAGTGAAAGAACGGGTGCTAGGTTTAAGAAAGGAAGATTGAGTGAAAGAATGGGCGCTGGGTTTAAGAAAGGAAGATTTAGTGAAAGAACGGGTGCCGGGTTAAACCGGTATTATGCTTGGTTATGGTTTCTCCGTCCGTACGACGGGCTTTCAGCTAGTTATTATATATGACATAATTTGGTCTGTTATTAGTCATTGACAATAATTAGTCCGATTGCTCCCAACCCGAATTACCGAGATTCATTTTCGCATCGTCCATTGAAAACAGTATAAATGCGTTATATTCGTAACCTTGTTCGATTGTATTGAACAGATGTATGACCAGCAAATTTCGGGGGTATTGTGACATTTTGACAAAGAAACAATATGCTATACAACAATATGCGAGCTGAAACTTTGAAAAAAAACTTAAAAGCTGAATTTAACAATTTAAGGGGTGTTATAATACCCTAAACACGATACTCGCTACGCTTATAATATAGAAAGCGTTAGAATAATTGGAAACCCGTTTCTGTTCCAGTTGGTGCATACTTTGCTTGCATATTAACTGCATACGACTAATATTTACTAGTGAGTACGCAAACGAGCCGATTTTCTGTATTTGTAGTAGCTTTAGTTTATAACGAGCGATTCAGATTGTGACGCGTAGACCGGCCCGATGCCCGATGCGCAAAGCAAATGATCTAATAAACCCTAGCTAGCAGCGACAAAGACAGAGCTAAGCACTTACTTCCGACCCACACAAAATTGCACGGGCTCCACGTGGCCAACGTTTCCACCACTTGCCCGGTCGGACACAATCAGGCACACAACCCCCAGGGATAGTCCTGGTGGCATCGGGTATTTCCGGATTTGGACCTCTTCATCATATTCCTGCCTGTTCCTTTTCCCGTCCAACTCATAGCCTTCATAGCCGGCTTCTGAGATTATAGTTGCGATCTCCCCATCTTCAGTTCCGTTAAAATCTCCTCGGGCTTTTTTACTCACCCGTTCGGCCTGGAATAAAAAGTATATGAAGCTAAATTCCCATCAAATTTCATTTACACTTAATTTATTCCTAATTTAAGTATTTTCTAAGGCTAACACGTTTGTCTAAACCAATTCGTCATATTCCGAGAAATCGTAAAAGAGTTATGGTATAAGGCCATTTTATTATATGGGTTAGATCGAGAGTCTAAAATGTACCTATTTAAGGCGAAAATTAAAATAATTTTTTTTACCACTCCTACAAACACACGCATTTAAATTGGGAAATTAAAGCTTGAGCTAAAGAGTCTGATCTGATCACACTTGTGGCGATACACATCAACACTAACAACGATGTTTCTAAAAACCAGTAATTTTAGATCTTTTGAAACCTGTAATTTGTTGTTTTCTATTGAATCGTAATCAGTTTTATTATTACATCTTTCCTACTAATATTATAATTTGTGATAAATGTAAAAAATGTTAAGCACGCTGGTATTTATGTGTTCATCATGGAGGACTTGGTTTATTTGTTTCACCATGTATATTACTATGTATATTAATTCGACTTACGATATTCCGATCCATGTTAGTTTCGACGTTTTCTCGAGCATTTTGACCAAAGGCTTCCCTTCCTACGTCAGGTAATACTTCCAAGTCAGATTTCTGGATTGCACAAGCCAGGTCATTCCAAATATACGGTGTCCATTGAGCTGTCCATATTGGCACCGTGACATCATAAGAGGCAGCCAAGTTGTTATTTACAGGCTCTCCCAGGTGAATGGCAGTGAAACTCAGCGGGAAACATTCGTTCCCCACGTTGTCTAGTTTTCAGACTCACAAACGCAGTTTACTTTCAAGGAAATATTTTTCATAACGGATTGATGCTGGTGGGGGACTCCTCCTATTTCGTAATTGTAAAACAAGACCGGTGTTTATATCTAGTCATTAGTCATTATTATAATTAGTCATATATGTGTACGGGTGTATTAAATTCTAGTCAATCTTTCTAATTCTATTATTAAAGTCTTGTCATTCTGTATTTTAAAGGCATTAATCATATTTTTAAAACAATTAGTTAAATAAACCCTAGTTGTGTCAAAAAACTTGGATCCTATCAGTACATCCAGGACCAGTGACATAACGACATAAACAAATGAAAATATGTTGAAATTTGTGTTTAAAGCACCCACTTTCAAGACTACAGTGGAACCAGACAAGTGCTTGCAACTTTTAATTTTGTTTTTAAATTCAATATTTTTAAAAGGAAACTTAAGAACACACTCAGGAGAAGCTTCATATCGATGCATTCAATTAGAGAAATCTGTTTGTGCATGAGTAGATCACACTAAAATTAACTCATATTTGCCACATATTCTTTTTGCCCAAGAACATACATATATCCTTAGTATCCACGCATCAATTAAATAATTAAGTATAATCAAAAGCCAAGTTAAGCGGCATAAAAACTAAACCATGCTTTGACGTGACATAAAGTACTTGGAATTTTAGAATAAAATGACGTTCACAGTCGCATGACGCTACGCCGGGATTTTCACGTTAGCTTAGCGTTTCATAATTTCAATACAGTACGTTAGTACTATTTTGACACCAACACTTATGTTTTGCGAAGCTTGCAATTCTTTGCTTGGCCCGAATCCTTAGAACCAAAGGTAAGTTGATTAATCCATCTATAAAACTAATCTACTTCGTTGCGATTGTAGCCTATGATCTGGGTAGAAACATGCCGGGCTTTTTTTTACCGCTTTCATGTTTGGTTTAAAACTATCAAAAGTATTGATTCATTTGCTTAACATGCTAAAAACTATTTAATCAGACAACCGACACAGTTGTTGAAATTACAAAAATATAACCTCAAGCTTGAAACGAAATCTTAATCTCAAAATTTGACCGACATCAACGTTTATATTAATTCGAATCCAAAAACTGAATGCCAATTCGAATCTATCAAAAACTCGATTTTTTAAATCTGAAATTTCTAGTGGCGATGACTACTGTAGATCTAAATCCGAGCCAGAAATCGATTCTAAATTCAGTAATTCTAACCTGGAATGACAGTTCATACCTCAAAGACAAACTTTATTCGGTCCCGTTACCGCATGTTAAGCAAAAATTAGCTCCGAAACTGAGTAGTAACAAGAAATCGCATTTCAATCTAAATCTGATGCGAAACTGAATCTGAATCCTAATTTAGAAGTGAACCAGAATCCGAGCCTGAAGTTCAGGCTCGGATTCTGGTTGCAATTCCGCTCGCAATTCAGGCCCTGAACTGCGAGCGGATCAAATCTGATACAAGGACTGTTTAGTTATCAAAAACTGGAGAAGAGTGCATCTCCAGCCAGTGATGGCTAAAAAATCTGAGTCTAAAGTATTACCCATCATTTGGATAATTATCTGAAATTGAATCTCAATATATACCTTTTTTCATTGAATCTAAATTTACGCCAGAAACCGAGTCTAAATCTAAGTTGACAAAATCTCAAACCCAACACCAATCTACAATCCGCAAATTACTGGCAACAAATCTTAAGTCAATTGTGGGGGCGAATCTGAATCCGAACCTTAAACCAAATTAAATTTCTGGACTTAAGGATTGGAATTTAGACCCAAATCTTGCTCAGAAATCCCCAAATCATGTAAATCTATCTGAATGCATTTAAAGCCCTGAATACGGATGAGAACCCGAAAACGAATCAAAATGAAAACATCAAACACAAATTTAGTCCAGGGCTGTTAAGTTAACTGATATGATAAATGAAATACACAAAAATAAACTTTAACTCCATTATGGCTCCGTCATCACCCGTGTTAGCAAAAACAAGCCATTACTTCTGTTTGAAACTTTTGCCCTTGAAATAGTTCTATCGAAAATATAATTTCATAGCTTTCATTGGAAAACCTGTTTGCGCGTCTGGTGCTGTTGCAAAGAAATTTTCATTTTTAGATAATTTTTGTTAACGGTATTGTAAATTAAATTGAATTGAATATGCCAAATCAGTTATTATGAATAGTCTTAATGATTATGCATATTAATCAGACTAATTAAACTCAAACTAATTCGTGACAATATTATAATAATTCAAAAGTCGTAAATAACATTAAATTTAACCGAATTATTCTATTATTAGGTGGAAGAATCGGTGTAAAGCCAGGGTACCTACCTAACCTATTGTATAATCTCTCCTAAAGAACACAAGTAGATGAAGTAGTGGATTTTAAGACCGTAAATATTTTATGTACAACTGGGCAGCAGTAATTGCTCACGTTTTACTAATGTTTTTAATTAGGATTACATGTGTAGAGCGCGGCATACATTCCTGGTGGACAAATGGGGCAACAGCCTTGCGGCCTTGGAGCAGGCAGCTCTGGAGCATTTGGACTCCTCTAATTTAAGGCACAATATGATTGATTAATAATAATTAGGGATTAATAAGGAAAACAAAATTTTATTTTAGAAAAAAGATTTCAACTTACATTACGATTACATGTAAAGGCACTTGCGTACATCCCTGCAGGACATGTAGAACAGAAACAACATGAGTCACATTCGGTCGTCTCTGAAGCTTGAGTAAAGTTAACAAAAAGTAGTATAACGACGGCTAATGCCGATGATGTAACAGCAGCGGTTGTCATGGTTTGTAAATGCATTAAAGTAATGTATACGGAAATTTTCAGTGCTAAGGATTATTTGAATGAAAATGAGCTCTAGTTATTTATAGGAAAAATATACAGTTTTGCATTTAAGAATTTCAGTTTGCTTATTGCGTTATCGCCAATTACTGCGGCGGAGGTTAATCGAATCTTGACATCTGGCAACAATATGTTGATGAATTTTAGACAGAAATAGGCACAAAAATTGCCATAGCATTATACACTTACTTATAAGGAAAATTTAGCCAACAATATACACCTGGGGACAAAAATTGATTAATAGCTATTTCAAGATAGTCCTTCCCTATCGAGATCGAGTATCTGTCGATTTAAACTAAACTAGCTTTAGTTATTTACGCCTACTGATTAATTCAAAATAGCAGATGTTTATTTTTTACAGGAATCAGAAATTAAAAGTATGGTATAGTTTATAGTTTGTGTTCAGCAAGAGGTACTTTTATTTTATGTATTTATATTTATACACCTTATTCTCTAATTATAGCCTTATTATACCAATTCAAAAATTGCGAATAAAATTAATTGAACCGAAATGTATAATTAAATTGCTCATTTAGCAGCTGTTTTGTCCGGGTATTTAAGTTCCTCCTATAAAGACTACGAATTAATAAAAATAATAAAAGTATATTGCAGTTGGATTAAATTTTAAAAATAAGTTATTAGTGGCAATTTCTAACGTACAAGTTTCTTGTTCAAATAGGATTGCATGTGTATGCACCGGCATACATTCCTGGTGGACAAATGGGACAACAGCCTGAATCTCTTGGAGGCAGGTTTAGTTCCTTTAAACTCCTCTAATTATAAGCATAATATGTTTGATTAAAAATAATTCCAGCTATATTAGGAAAGCATAACGGTATTGTAGAAAACAATTATTAACTAACACCACGATTGCAGGTGAAGGCACTGGGGTACATCCCTGAAGGACATGCAGGACAAGGACAGCATGTATCACATTCGGCCGTTTCCGCAGCTTGAGAACAGTTGACGAAAAGCAGTATAACGACGGCTAATGCCGATAATGTAACAGCTGTGGTTGTCATGGTTTCTAAATTTATCTATTGTAAGTAATGTAAAACTAAAACTTTAGTGTTAAGTATAATTTGAATGAAAATGAGGTCTATGTATTTATAGGAATAATTTGCAAGTTTTTACTTTGGCATTTTATGTGATAGTGTTATCGCCGATTTCTGCTGCGGAGGTTAATCGAAACGTGGCAACAACATGTTGATGAATTTTGACTGCGAAATTGGTATATAACAATAATAATTTACGGATAAGAAGAACACTGCGGTCAGCAATATACCTGTTTGAGATGTACTGATTTTTATAATCTGTACTTCAAAAAATCCAAAAATACAAAATAAAATCCCAAAATTGAATTTAGATAATTATTTCCAATAGAATTAATTATACTCGTACTCGTCAGAACTACGTTACCCTATGAGAACAACACAATGATTTAATTTTTTTCAATCGCTTCCTTGGCGGAAGAAAGCGTTAAAGGAGAAGGCTCTTAAGATCTGAGTTTTGTATGCATTCAGGCTATTACTTGGTAGTAGTTATTTATTTTTGTGGCAATTTAGTTCGTAAGCAAGCATTTATTTTAAGAGTTTCGACTAAAATATCGGATAATAAATGTTAACATTTACTAAGACAATAATTTGATTAAATATAAAAATTAAGCACGGTGTAAGACGGGTGCGCGAGACGTCATCTGAACAAACTCGCAGGACTCGCAACGATCGAATTAAGTTAATTAGACTTACTGGGCATTTCAATTAAATAAAACACTCCGACCACTTCAGTTTGAGCTAGCATTGCAATAAATAATTATCTAGGATCGTCAACAGAATAAACCTCACCAGTCCTGCTACATATAATCGTATGGATTCATGTACTTGAGCTGGCGTTATAGAAAATTGTCAATCAACAGAATTCAAGAAGAAAAAAAAATCCTTCATTGGTTTTACACTTTTTTCAGGCTTGCGAAAAAGCAAGCGCATCATGTACGCATTTAGACGATGAAATCAAAAATCAGAACGACTACAGATGAACTTATCTTCGACTTGGTTGGTACACAAAAAAGCAGCTATCCCTATTCGCATTATGTACTCTTTACTCTTTAGAATTTCAAAACAGGCATTGTAGTAAACTGTGAAATTTTAGGTCGGGAGCTGCATGCTGTAATCAACGCTACAAACTAGTGCTTTACAATTAGATGGCCAATGTGCTAATACGTATACTTAAAAAAACCATAGGCACTAAGTACAACTTTTTAACCTTCTTGGCAGAATACCATGATGAAATCATATTTAACTTGCGTGAATCGGAAAGGCTCTAGCAGCTTTAATGCTACCTAAAGCGATGACAAAAACTACAGAAGTTAGCTTAACCGCCAAACTATTTTACCTACTTACGAAGTTAAGGAGACAGCCAAAAATTTACATCAGGTCGGCCGGTAAAATAGTATTTTTACGGGTATCAGTACATTCGCGATTAGCCTGGCTAGACTAAGGCAGTTGCAATAACTGCAAAGATGTAGTTTTTGCCAGGTACCAAGATTTGATGAATCAGCCCTAAAAAATTAGGCTTTGATTTGCTAGCCTAATTATTTTGCCATCACGACGGAGGGGGTAAACGGTTCTTAACCACAATATTCGAGCGAAGAGGAGCCTATTTAATCTTAAAATTAGAGTTCCTGAGTTAGGATATGCCACTAAGCACTTAAGCAATATAATTTATTCGAAATTAAAAGCAGGTAACGGCATGTTTAGAAACCCGTAAGCATTTAAAATATGAGCAGCAAATTTCTTGTTACTGGGAAAACATACCCACCCGCCACATCATCATGTTTTCGACAGCACCTGCTTTACCTACTAACTGCCTGGTAAGGTCAAAGGTTAACTTCAGGGTTTCGTCAATAATACGTTTCTTAGTTACGTACTAGTCAACTAGTCTTTCACTCTTCTGCCGCCGCCTCGCATGAAATTACAACCCAACAACTGAGATGACGGTTGAATATGCTACTCATACGTTGTTGGTTCCTAGTTCAAATCCAAAGGTGAGGCGTTTCGAGTGGTTTGAACGAAGCCAAGTCATCACGTCCGGTTCTCGCATTTCCTACACCCTACAATGGATACTATGAACGTGAATGGCTCAGAAACTCAAACTAGAAACAAAAATTCCTGTTTAATTTATTTTTTGCAAAGGGAAAGGTGTGCAGAAATGGTTTTTTAAATTTTAGAGCGTTTGAGGAAGCAATTTGCGTAAATTTTGCGAAGGGTACGCTCACGCCAGACTTCGCAAATCCGCGAGCTTGTACAGCTACGCCACTTTGCGGAGGCTCGGCTGGCGTGAAGAACCTTAATATAAATTTCAAAATTTTGGGCCCTCGCTAAAATCCAATCCTAGCCACACTACTTTCTACGTCAGTTCGGTATAGCGACCATTCGAGTATTGACTCAAGATCAGTTAGAGAGTTTTTATTTGGATGTATCAAAAAGCGTTGTGGGCATTGAGAGCAAAATGGAATTCTAGTCGAAGGAATTCCACTGCAGACATCAAATTTTTCTTTTCCAGGCTTTTCTCATAGCAAATTGGGTATACGCTAATTCGTACTAATAATAATCCACGCTGAGGATATGGATTAATTCAAATGCTGCATGTTTCTTTAGTGTTGGGTGGCGAATAGAAGAAACCTGATTGAAGGCGGATTGGTATCGGAAGATTTAGACTTGAAAATATTGTTGCTGGTTTGTAATTGGATAAGTTTAAAGATTAAATATTTAGTTTGTATCAAAATCATGTAAAATTATGCCAACGTTGTGAAAAATGTCCGTCTAAATGCACTAGGTACTCCTCCTAAACGAAATTAGTCTGGAAATATTCAGCATAAGTTTTTCAGTTCATAAGGTAACCATGGGGCAAAAAATGTGGTGTCTAGCCTAACGGGATCATAGTCAACGGGTTAGACGTCAAATTCGAGGGGGCGTGAAGATAACCGCTAAGTAACGGAAAATCCCTATCCGAAATTCAAGGGTAGAAATGAGCTAAAGTGTAAATAACTCACTAAAAATGTTTCTAAGTGAAAAAAAAAGAAAAAGTGAAACTTACAATTTCAAAATCTTCAAAGATCAATACTTTACTTAAAATTTGAATTTCAAAATTTGTCGAAGATTTCAAGGCGAATAAGTTATTGGGGTTATTAACTCATTTAGACGTACTAGGTTCTAAACATTGCAGTAATTTTAAGGTGAGTTTGTGGATGATTTCAACGTACTGTGTATTAGCAGGAGTCAAAGACTTGGCCAGGGCTTGTAAGCTTCTAAAAATTTCCCACTTCGAATTAGTTTAGAGTGTGGCAATTATGAAAAGATTAAAATATGCGATGTTGCAAAAATTAATGACAATCTGTGTCTGGGTTGTTTTATGCTTCTAAAAGCTTGTATTGAGGATAATGCTAAAAAGAAAGATCTGGAATATTTTTTGTTAAGACCTTTTGAGCTAAAGCCAGCATGAGGCTATTAATAACATAGAGACGATTATATATATTTTATAAATTGGGCTGATTGGCTTAGTGTAAAATTTTATCCTTAATTGCGGGTGCACCCGCTTAACACCCGGGTGCTAAGCTTGAAGTATAAAATGAATTGACAGGAGCTGCAGCCAGTTAGTTCGTCGTCAGAGTTTCTCAATCTTCAGCATACTTGCTGAAAGAATACCTTAAAAATACTTGCTTTAAGACTAGCTCATCGCATCATTTGCTGATACGTACAAGTTTATCTATCCTTAGGTAAGAGTAAGACCTATCGAGTTCCACGAACAAACATAGCGCATAAATCATATCTCGCGGCAAAACAGCGAGAAAAACCATAGCGGGGTAGAAACAGCCTGATAAAAATATAGCAAGAAAAATACATAGCCTGGAAAGGACATAGCGAATAGTACTTACTTCTTGCCTATGTCATACAATGGGTGATATCGTGCTATGATAAATGCAATATAATACAGTCAATTATGTAAATGTGTTACAGCACAATGGTTTAATAAAAGTCATATAAAGCCACCTTTTAACCTTCTGGTGCCAAGATGCCGTAAGGCGGATTTAAAAAAAGTTGAGGTGTGCACAGTACAGCAAGTGCCGTTTAGGCAGAAGGGAATTGCAATAGCCTTTCAAACAAAGTAACTTTTTATGAATTACCTACCTACTTTTAAACTTTAAATAGAGGCACTCATAAATAGTTCCAGTATTATGCTTTAAATGATAGCAGTTCAGTAGACGAGTCGCTACACACCTCACTCGATCTGATTCGGTCCTACTTCGGCCGAAGCCATGACCTGCTGCCGAAGCGGCAAAAATGCCCACTTCGGCTGCTGAAATTTCTTTGCAAATTTATAAACATTACCTAATTCTTGTTATTTGTTCGGTTACAGTGATACTTATACAAGAGCTATGGAAATCAATCAAGACGCACAGAAAACTTCAAATAAGATGTCTTCTCCAACTGCAGGAAATGCTCTATTTCATTGGATGCGACGTGAGAAAATAAATCTTTCAGACGCCACGATGACGTGCCTTGCCGAAGCAGGAGTTCTCAGTTTTAAAAAAGCTTCAACTGAAGATGAGAAAAACTCCGAACACTACATGATTAAAGTTAAATCTGGTTTAACCCAGCCAATAACGGATTGGCTTGATAGTCAATCCAGAAACTTTGTACTTGTAACGTCTGACGTTGATGGAAACATCTTGGAATTTGATCTTGTTAATGAACCTAGTACAGATTTGGGACCCCGGGTCAGCACAGGTAGACGCGGGTCGTGGTATGTCAGGTCACACCTTGAGGGGTCTTCTTTTCGTGAAATAGAAGCTTATCAGCAGGGCTGTCTTGAAAAACATTTGCTAAGTTGTGATTTTGGATTTGGAAAACTAACTGATATCACAACGTTATATTCACGTTTGGTCGAGGAAATTAAGAGTTTACGCGCTAGATGTGACTCTCTACAAACTATTGATGAAAGCTTGACCTTATCCGCCTTGTCAGATTGGTGTGGATGGGCAATTGAACAAGGAAACCTAGAAGGTCTTAGTTTGGCTGAAGCCGTAATGTTAGGGATCGCCACTCGATATTTCTGCGAGTCCTTTCTAACAACTTTAACTGATCTTGAGAATGAAGACAAGTACGGATCTGTTGCCGGTTTTCGTCAAAAAGCCAAACCGATTTCATTACACGAAACCATTTTTCATGAAGTAGAACGTGAAGAATTCAAATACTGTAATTTGGAGCGCCATTTTTCTTCGAATGAGTTTCCAAATCGAGGACCTTTTGGATGGTACAATGTACCAACGATCAAAATGGGTGAGGTGCATTTCATTATATATGTTACGTTTTATGGGAATTTAAACTGGTTTGTTTGTATTTAAAACACCATATAAGCCCATATATCTTTGTTACAGACTTGCAAAAATAATAGTTATGCTTTAAAATTATTGTTTTAAAGTTGTTTTGTAGAGCGAAATTTAACGCTGTTTCTAATAGGATCATCTAATTTTCAATCCCGGGTCAGGTTGTATCAATAATCCGTACGAAAACAAATTGCTAAAATATCGGATATTTGAAAACGCATGTACTGAGAATTATGTACATTAGGATTATATACTTAAATGACAAATTACACCAGTTGGAAAGAGCGGCAAATTTTGATCTAAAGCAACCTTACTTTAAATAATTTTGCATTCATATAACAGAGTTCTATGTCATGATCTAGTAGGTACATCAAGTACAAACAAACCGGTTTGAATAAAAATGAACGGCTAGTACAAATAAACAACTATTATATGGTAACCACTGAATCAAATTTTCCAGGTGCAATATTCGCTGCAAACGTAAGCGGAGTGACCGATATAGGATGGCGTAGCTTGGGAGGAGTTGTAGATACTCGACTTTTCCATGACTACAACATTCAGGCTTGCAATTCAACCCTAACGCAAGAGTCTGGTCAAGACATGATCAAGTGCTGTGACGAGATCAGTGTGAGGATGAAGACTTTGAATCATTTTCAAAAATATGCGTATTTGTCAGATGCATCAGCAAAATTTCAGGAACACAAGAAGAAAGTGGAGCAGTGCTTAAACAAAGCTGGTGTGAGTAAAGTAGTTGTCCGCGTGCAAGTGTCATTCGACGAGTTTATTATTTCTAAATGCGTAGACAGTGGTTGTTGGTCGTTTTTAGCATACTCGCGGTGTAATCGTGATGATATTTTGGCAGTAGCTCTTTCAGCTATTGTCAATGATATTAACGACTATTCGGTTGACATTCTCTCAGGAGAAGTTAGTCAGGGATGGCAGGGTTGGGCAGAGAGCACTGGACTAGGATTAGCTGAATCAGCGCAGGCTATTCTTCTTGAATGCTTTAGGTTAGCGACCGAAATGCCGATCGAACCTAGTTGGTTATTTTGTGCGCATGTTATGTTATGGACTTTGTCAAATAGTCGCCATCGCCTGCTGTATCTTTGGTGTAGTGCCAGAGCTTTACATGGCTCACGTGTATCTGTTCCTTCTGTTGTACCTGATTATCAAGGAATGGCTGATAATTCAGACTGGTCTCCTCTTTTGCATCTGCTAACCACACACTGGGCGTACACTGATCTTGCTTTGATAATTCGAGCAACAGAAGGCGAATCGGTACCATTTCCTGTTTGGCTTACTAATGCTCCCGCTCGCGTCATGGCTCATGTAGTCGTATGCCTAGCGTTGCCTAAAATTGTCCAATTACAAGAATCTAAGCGCAAATCCGTTGAGTTGGAACCAAATCTCGCAGCTAAAATAAAACCAATTGCGGATAAGTTGTGTGAAGAAGCAGGCGATGGGTGGTTTGAATTTGGACGTAGTTTTGGATGGGACGACAGATTTGCTAAAATCGTCACAGACTTTGCGATTCATACCCACTGCGGAACGGATTTGATCACCTCCGTAGGTACTTTTGTAAGAGGGAAAAGTGGTATCAAAATTACTTTTAGTGGGGATCGTGCGTGCTGTACCACTAGTGTGTGTATGTGTCCGTTGTTTACTACTGTAACAGCACTAACTGCTAGTCTCCGATTTAAAAAAGGCATTGCATGCAAGAAATAGCTTTCCAGTTGTTGTTTACGGCCACTTTTTGTTACTTCCATCTTTTCTGGCGTTATTGTTTCTGTCAAACGTGTGTCGAGTAAAAATATACATGGGGTATTCAGCGTGCCGATTAATGCTTACGATAGCTTTAACTTTGCTTTTGGCTGTTTGGGACCAGAAGCTAAAGCCAAAACTAGTAATTAGTATTATCTACAGCTCTACAAACTTTGTAAGATTACGGTTTCAATGTAAATATGTTACCTAGCAGTATTCGGCATTACTACCTTACTTTTACTTCCGGGCTAATATATAAGTTCTGGGGGCAATTTGAGTATTCAAAGCAAAAACTTAATGCATTAATTTGGTCTAAACACTTCTCGTTATTAGTTATTATTACAATGTAAATTGTATTAGCCTTCATATAGTTTATATCAGTTTTAAAATTTTCCATGTCAGCAAAGCAATTTGTTTTAATGTCTCAACGTATGTATGTGACTGGGTCGAATCTAAAGCACTGCTACTCTGTGCAAATTCATGCATTTGTCCTTAAACTTCCAAGTTCCATGTAATGATATGTGAATAAATTAAATGTTACTGCATGAGATCTGTGACTCATCCTAGGCATACTAATATTCTATTTAAAGGCTTCTCAACCTCTATATATATCCGAATTTAATCTGAATAAATCAATCAGTTCAGCAATCGATGCGAAAAGGGTTTTAACTACAGTTTAGTCTTTAGTCCTAACAATGAGTTACAAAGCTAACACCTCTGTTGTACGAGCTAAAACTAGAATTATGTTCTCCAAGAATTGAAATAAGTTCGAAATTTCAATACAAGTTTAATGCAGCTTGAGTGTTACCTACACATTTTATCAATTATTTAACTTTAGTAATTTTTCCGACATGCTCATTCCAGACTTCTTTTTCCTAAACCTCCCTATCCCTACGGCCTTAGGCATACGGTAGGTTTCATCCACCTTCCCGCAGCTGTGCGCTAGAATGTCGGACCTGTACAATTATACTTACCAGACTACTGCCTTTTGACACTATTACACAATGGGACCCTCCATTTAGTACAAAGTTTTTAATTGTGATTTAAATAATTTTAAAGACAAGAATTGAACACAATCTTTTAACATATTAGAGCTGTGCAGTTCGAATAAATCAACCGAGTTTTTGCTTCAATTCAAGTAATTCGAGTTCAAAATGTCTCGAATTGCTGTAGCTTAAAGTATACTTCGAAATTATTCGTTTAAAAAATAGTTAAAAACTAACCCGCAGTCATCAAATGCCTCATTGCCTTTGTGTGATTTTAGTACAATCGATAACTGAATCATCGAGGTAATTATGACACTGGCCATGAATTTAATGAAAAGATTATGTTGTGGTGCTCTTAAGAACTAAAATATTTTGGGCTTTTTCGAGATATAACATGATGAAAAGCATATTTCCTATGTTGGTTTATTTATTGCCTGACCTTGACTTTGTTGGCAGCCCTTATTATTACGAAATATACCCTGTTTGTCTAAAAGTATACTGTGAAACTAGGCATTCATGATTTAACTACAAAGCTCATTCATTTTTTGGGCGATTTAAGGTAAACCGAAATGGTCAAACTTTGGTAGCTGAATCTACTTTATAATTAATTCTTACGATCTCATGAACAAAAGGTACTTTAAATATAAGCAGAGAACCGATGTTACAAAAAGCGGATTGATATTTAGAATTATGATCAAAAAAGGTTATTTTGTAGTCGCGATGTTTTCAAATATTTAGTTATAAGATCCCGTTAACAACATACTCGTAGGTATACTGCAGAACGATGATTAAATATTCGTATTCATTCCTGAAAAAACTTATTTAGCGAGCCACTAAATAATGCACGATCTTTTAAGCTTATTCAATATAGGACAATCTATGTTTCGATCACGTATCCGTAATTATGATTACTGTTTGATAAAGCTGACGGTATTTCTATTTCTATTTACCAAGTCTATTACATTACACTATTTGAAATTAAAATTAAGAGGTTTAATAGCTAAAGATGTGTGCAAATATTATTCTGTAGACTACACAAGTAGAGCAACTATAAACTAATACGTACTCAGATTTGACCTGGTTTGCTTAATTATCAAGTTACCGAATTTTTCTGAATTATAGGGTGAGTCTTCTTTTTGGACCGAGTTTAAAGGCGTGCTTTGTTAGCATAGTTAATGTCTTAAAAATTCTCGAAAGATCTTTGTAGGTATTTGAAATTGCACTACAGAAATAGTGTATACAGATAATTCCGGATTCAATTAAAAATGTGAGTAAGGTAACTCCAAGAAGTGCTGCCCAACAAATGAAGATCGACATGATTTTCATATCCTTCATATTGAACGGAACGTTGTTCTTTTCTACTTTAGCCTCTAACTCCTCCAGTTTTCTAAGCGTAGGCCCCAAATAAACTCTTTGAGAAAATTCATAGTACATTTTGAGTACCCCAGACTCAGCCAACTTTTCCGTCATTTCCCTCAATTTAAAATGCATATTTCCGAAAAATGTATACACTTGATAGGATGTCAGCTTTGTGTCCTTGATGGCATGAAATGAGCCTACGCTGGCAAATGCTGTCCTCATGAAGACTTGAATGGTTAAGAGTTCCTCGGAAGTAACAGGGCAAAGTATAGGCTCGCAACGCGACATAAGCTTAATTTGAGTTTCCCACACGTACGGTGTAAGGCTCGACCCGAGGTCACTTGTTATATTCTCTCGAAGGAAAATTTGACCAATAGATGAGGTAGGGCCATTTGCACTTGATGGAAGTCCCACGATTTTATATCCGTGATTATCAATGGCCTCTTTGACGTTTTTGAGTAGGATCAGTGGCGGTGGAACGACCAAAAGACTCGAAATGATACTTTCGTAACCGTACGTGAAAATAATTGTCGCAAAGATGAAGAGAAGAAGGAGTTTGTTCTGGCTCAAAATCGAGCAAGATTGACGCATGAGGATTGCAAACACTTGAAACCAGTTTCCTCGCAACCAAAGACAGAAGCCAATCATCGAAGCTCCTAAGAATGTCCAAGACATTTTGTCCAGCGGAGTTGTCCAAAATAGGTATACGAATGCCTCTCGTTCTTCTGTCTTTGTGCAGTAAGCGAATTTGCTTTGTTTCAGACTTTGGTAGAACTGAGAATAGAGCTTTGCGGGTGCATACGGCGGAAGCCAGAGGTCCCAGGAGAAAAGTCGCAAAATAGCGACTGCCGAGTAATGCTTACTCCTACCGTCAATATAGAATTTATTCTGTGCAGCGATAGTTTGAGGAATGTATTTGACGCTCAAGTTGAGCCTGGCCGCAACGTTCTCAAGAAATATGTGATCAGCAACGCAGGCAATCTGCAACGTATCTGGTTTTTTGTACAGAAACTGACATTGATGTCCTATTTGGGCGATCTTGGTACTTCCACTTTCTCCAGTGATTCCGGCGATTATAGGTTGAATCGAACTTCGCTTAGCTATGGCCGAAAACTTTCTCAGCTCGGATAGGTCCGTCCAGGGAGAGTCAGACGAAAAAGATCGCAGCACAAAGTCCTGTGTGCACGTAGCGCAGAACGAGTAGCCATGTTCCATCCCTTTAGCGTTCTCAAACATGAATACAAACGTATCACATAGAATTGGGTTAGATCCAATTATGTTCCAGTAAATATGTTCGCTCATTGCGTTTTTTGTGTTGAATAAAAGGATAAGTACGCTTTCTGGATTGTAAAGACGTGCTCCAAAGACGCGTTTAATATTTACGGGTTTCCATTGAGCTTGTATCAAGATGTTAACTGAACATACCTCATCAATAGTTTGGTTGGGATTAGTTAGCGGAGCCTCCCTAATTCTGCTCACGCTTGTAGCTAAGATAGTTCGAAGGCTTCCTTCTAGCGTTGTTACAATTTGCTCCAGAGCGTCCAAGCGGGCATAACTTTTGGAAAATTCAGAGCTAACCAAGTTAACAAGGCATTTGTTATGACTTTCAATTTTAAAATTTAGTGCTCCTATACTTTGCAGAACTAAACACATTTTGAACGTCAGAATCAGGACTAAAGACAAGACATACTCAATCTGTAATTGTACCATAGTTCAAAGTTGATGAAAATCTACCAGGACAATATGGTTGATATTTGAGCCATATGTAAACAATCTTAGCAATCGAATTTTGCTAAACATAATAAGAAAACAACACGTTTACCGAACAAGACCAAAACCACGCTTAACATGGATTCACTGCAAATAGCTGGAGACGGAGCTGGTGATACTGGATTTTGAAGTGCTCTATTTTACATCAGGAACTGAATATAGAATTGCTTCTTGGCGGTGTCATTAGTTTTTGACTTTTGACTCAAGAGCTTAAGTTGTGCTTCGTTGAAAAAATCAATCGGCTCATGCAACGCTCGGCTCATGGTTGGAAATAAAATAACACGACACTATTAATAAATTAGGTCGTTAAGTTTATTGGGTATTGATTTTCGAAACGTTAACACGTACTTCACTTGTGTTTTCTGAGAAATGCTTTGCACTAGAGAAACATTGTATATGTTACGGAATATACAAATTTGGCTTAAGTATACCTGTGCCGTTTAATTTGTATTTGGCGAAGCAAGTTGTACATAATGTCTTATTTCATGTAATAAATTTGACTATGTAAAGATCTGATCTTATCCAAAATGTGACGCTCTTTCAAATCCTATATTTTATTTTCTTATACGAGGATGCGGGTTCACTCGTAGGAAAAACTCAAATATTCGTAATAACGAGTAGTTGGATTGGGAAATAAATGAAACCATTACAAAGCGCCTTAAATTTTGGTTAAGGTAGTTCTATATAGTGTTAAAATCCCAGGCTTAACGTGCCATGTGGGTTTACAGGTAATTTAGTCTTATTAAAACTTACTATTTGTAATTTTTGCCTAAGCTATCTACGGAGGCGCCCTGTGTATTCGTACACTTTGCGGTAGCCTAAACCCGGTTCTTAACTAAAAACTTCTGGCTGCCCATGAGGTTCCTGCCAATCACCTCATGGGCAGCATCCGTCCGGTACTCATTGTTTCTGCGGAATAAAAGAGCATATATGTATATTCCAACTTGGTTGCAGATACAGACGTTTTTTATAATTTTAGACCAAAAAAGGATGCTTTAGTTTAGTCAGTGACATTTTTATTAATTATAATTAAATTGAGTACGTAATAACAATTAATTGTAGTTAAACGAGAAATATATAACACCGGAAAAGTAATGGGCATTAGTATTAGAATGCATTCATACGGAACCGCATAGTGCCGTACATTGAAACTCTGTTTTATTATTACAAAGAAAATATGAACAACAGCATTTAAGTCATTTTATTAGAATCAATAGATATTTCATTATAATGTCAATACGCTGGAATTCCCGTAGCATTTAAGTAAGGTAAACTAATACAAATAAACAATAATTCAATTCACCGCTCTCGCTCCTACCTCAAGCCTAAATGGCCGCTCCACTCCGCTCCCGCTCCAATACCCAACCTCACATATAAATCGCCGATCCACTCCGCTAATATAAGCAATCCACAAATATTTGTAGCCGATTTTAGTCGTTTAGACCCGGCTAAAACTCTTGGTCGGCTAGCCGTTTTAGCAGCGGCTAAAGGTCTTTAGCCGGCTAGCCGAAAACCAAATATGTAGTCCATGCCCAGCGCTAAAGTTTCCCACATTATGTCCCACCCCTCGATAATTTGGCTAACGGCTAAGATTTCCCATCTCCAGTTTAATTCTTGTATAAATAAAACTATTGCAAATTGCAACGATTTTTTGCGAACTGAGACAGAAAGCCATGGTCATTATGTATTTTCAATAAGCATGGTTGAAATTATAATCTTTTAAATATGGACCACGTAGATATGTAAACGATAACAACAGGTTCTTAGAGAAGCCTATGCCCGCAGACCGCATATATAAACTTGAAAATTATCAAAAATTCTAGCATGAGAGCTGTATAGCAAATACAAATACAATGCTTGAACGAATAGGGTGCATTATGTGCCTTTATTAACAGGGTAAGTACCTACATTTAAATGAAACACGTAGCCGGACCTGATAATTAATTCTAATTCCTTGTACCAATACAAAACCGGAAATTTAAACATGTTAAACACAAGCTATAAACGATACTCCTGTAAAAGTCGCAAACACGACGGTTTGGTTTGTGTGAATTACCGGGTACTTAAAAACTTGAAAAAGTTTTTAGCTTGACAATAACCCGAACTTTGACTCTACAAGATCGTAGTATTGGATGAACTAGCGTTTAATAACTTTGATCCAGGATCAACGGCCGAGGCCAGCAAGTGAACGAAAACAAGCTAGGTACTTATGAAATAAATATTCTAGGAATATGTCTGGAAAGGAACACTGGCGTATGTATCCCAATTTGACAATCCTCATTCGTCAGATAGTCAATACGGCTGATTAATTTTCCTTGAAGGGCATTTGATTCTAACAGCTAGGAATTACAACTGTTAGGAATGAGTTTGAAGCCGAGGGTAGTCAATGACAATATTTTATAGGCTTCGATTTCCATAATGTACTAGTGAACGGGTCAGTTAGTACCCACATAAACCTAGGTAAAATTATTGCTTCGGACTCCAGCTATCATTTTAAATTACAGAAACAAGTTTTAAACCCAAATATCATCACTTTTACAAATCCAAAGTAAGACTGAAACTTAACGACTAATTTAAGTATTTGCCAATACAAAACGGGGAATTTAAATATACACGTGTTACACACAAGCTATAAATGATGCTCACGTAAAACTCGTAAACACTACAGTTAGCGTTAATCACCGGGTACTTACTAAGAGTGTGACTAAATTATTGAGAATTATATTGCTGAATAGAATCAGGATGAATTCACCCGACTTGATGAACCCGAAAATTCCAATTTTAAACTTTAGAGGCCAACATGATTTCCAAAAACGACCGTTTTACTTATTTGAATCAAATTTACGAAAAGCAGTAAATGATGCTTCAGATAAAGTTGGAATAGTGAGACCCTTTTTTAATAAGAATACCATTATTGCCACAGTCAGGATTAGGACCGTTAACATCCATATTAAGAAGAATGGATTGAGCAATGGAAATCGAATCAAACAGAATGAACAGCTTATGACGACGGTTACTCCGAGCAATAATCCAACTCCAACCGGCATGCTAAAAAAATCAACTACAAACTGATGCATGACTTGATGACATCGAAAATTACGTTTGATTTTTTCCTTGTACTCAGCTGTGCAGCCTGGTTTCCATCTACACAGAAAAATCAAATATAATCAGCCCGAAAATTAAACAGCATTCAAAATTCAAACAATCAATTTCACTTCAATAGAAAACAGTTTAACTTGACTTGAGATATTTTAGCCATTCAGGACAGGTTTCTCCAAAGATGGAAGCTATAAGTACGACAAGCGCTAACGCCCCTGCATTCACAAAAGCTGAAATTCCGATTAAGCATATAATTGTCACGTTGATAAAGCTCGACTGGAATCTTATTGGAGAAACATAATTATGCTCGAAGTAGAACAAAATGGATGCTGTTGCAATTACGGAAATAACTGCCCCCATTATGCCTATGAAAAGTAGTAGCATGATGATCTCCGCTTTACCCTTTTTAACACGTAGATCCCTCTGGTGCAACTGATCTGCAATTCAAAATGCTTCAAATAAATATATGTATAATTAAATAGTTAGGGTTGCATCATGACAGAAATGCTCAGTTTGTTTGCCTATCGTTGTGAAAATCAGTAGTTTTGCCGAAAGATCAGTACTTGAACTCGAGTATTTCTGCCGTAAAAATAATTAATTAGTTCAACTTTTAAATTGATGACGTACACAAATGTTGATGAAATTTAAGAAACGTGTTCACCAAGGAAATGAGTGAATGCAGCTTACAAACCAGCAATAACTGTGGTCCCAGTATAACCAACACGATGGATATCACACTGAGATAGAAAATTATATCTTGGGTCTCCATGACTTTACCATATAAAAATATTTCCCTCATGTTAGCAAGTATAATTAGAACTTTTACAGTAATAGCGATTGAAATTGTCATGAAGTATTTTTTACACAAAATAATTTTTAAATGAAAAGAAGAAGACGAATTTTGGGTCGCTTTTATTGGATAAATGTTTAACTTATAAGCTGTATTTATTACGGTAACACAACGCTCAAGAATTTGGTTCGTTTCCATATTTTTGAGAAGACTTATAATTTATAATAAACTTAATAGAAAAAAGCTAAAACTTTTTTAAAAAATTTCATACACCAGCTTCGCTGAAGTCCAGGCTTTTAACGAGCATACTTGATACAAGTGAAGCTCTGACGCTACAACTAAAAATCAATATTTTGCATTACCATTACTTCAATTTCTTTAATTTTTAATTTTGTTACAATTTAAAGAATTCAGCTTGAGACGAGGCCGAATAAAACGGAACGACCGTGGGATGTTTCTTTACGTGAGGAACTGAAAACTTAATATAAAATTGTATGCCGGTGGTGGCATTAAGCTTTGACTCAAACTCAAGGAGCGTAATACGAGCATAATATTTGTTACTTTCTTATTGTTTTACATTGTCTGTACTGTAAAAAGAATTTTCAATGCAAGATCTTAATAATAAATTTAGCATGAATTTATTGGCAAGGTCGTATCCAAATCATTTGAAAAAGAAAGTTACAATTTCAAAAGGTCAAAATGTTTATTTGTGAGTTGAGTTAGAATTGAGTCATTGAGAAATAGTCGAACTATTTGAATACGACGTATTATTATTAGCGCTTCAGCGCAGCAGATACGAGAAAGTGTTTGTTGTTTAAGTGTTTTAGGTCAAAAAGGTCGGCTGGATGGTCTTGTCCGTCCATCCAGCAGTCCGTCCGTCGGTAGCACCAGCAGCTGTAATAACCTTTTAACATTAAACAAACCTGGAGCAGATATCTCGCAGTGTCAAACAGCGCATTTGCAAATACGTATATACTTGTAATGGAAGCGCATATGAAAATCACAAAACCTTGCAACATAAACGGTCATATGTAAACATGATGAATAGTGTCGTTGTTGCTTCGTCTCAGCAACACGTGACATAAATTAGAAGCTTAAAAGCAGCAAACGGAGGTGCGTACGATCGTATTAACTTGTGCTATTTCTATGGATGTTAACTCGTTGCGTATTGAAATTCTGATAATATCTTTATATTTTGGAATTTCAAAAATCTTACGAATTTGAGTTTATAACTAATTTAACATCAAAAACATTATAAACCGAAACTGCATATATAAACCCGTTGCATTGATACATAGAAATATTTTAAGTGGCACAGTAGAAGTATATATCTCTTTCAAAAAATTCAAATTCAGTACACCATAAGATGTAAATGTGCTACAATGCAATCTCATGTACAGGCCCATAGAGGGTAAAGTCCCCTCTTCCCCTCTGAGGGGACATTTTTCAAAAAAGAGGAAGAGGGGACCTGTTTCGAAAGAGGGGACGAGGGGACATATTTTAAAAGAGGGCACGAGGGGACCTAGTTTGGAGAAAGAGGGGATCCCTCTTTTGCCCTCTTCTGTAATTCTCTAATGTAATTCTAGCTTTTCCAAAAGAGGTGACGAGGGGACCTATTTCGAAAGAGGGGACGAGGGGACTTTTTTTAAAGAGGGGAAGAAGGAAAAGGAGGGGACGTAGTCCCCTCTTTGCCCAACTATGTACAGGGTGGCTCAGATAGTTCGTCACCATTGGTATCCCATATACCACTCCGCTCCTTTTTACCGGAAAAGAGTGGAGGGGAGGGGAGCGGGGTTCTGAATTTCAGACAGGAGCGGGAGCGGAGTGGAGCGGTGATATAGATTTAAGGAAGGAGCGGGAGCGGAGTGGAGCAGCAATTTATATGTGAGCTTGAAGTGAGAGTGGAGTGGAGCGGTGATGTAGCTTAAGGATAGGAGCGGGAGCGGAGTGGAGCGGCCATTTAGGTTTAAGGCAGGAGCGAGAGCGGTGAATTGGATTATTGTTGATTTGTATTATTTTACCTTACTTAAATTTATTTATTGAAGAATATTTTGCATAAGTACTTTACACGGTTGTTGTGTATAATGAACACCCACAAGCGGGATTTACGAGTCAATACACAAGAAAAATGAAAGATTAGGTTTCGTAATTATAAATCGAATTCGGTTTGCCAATGTAAATTTCTCCTTATTCTTACAGTAAAAATTAATGAGCTTAGATATTACACAGACATAAAAATTACCATTATAACTTAAAGGTTGTTTTAAGATATTTGTATGACAGAATTAAAACTTAATAAGTGTGAATTTTACGTTCTAGGAATAAGTCAGGACCACGGAAAAGCACTTTTTTATTTAAATGCTACGGGAATTCCAGCGTTTTGACATTATAATGAAAAATCTATTAATTCTATTGATTCTAATAAAATGACTTAAATGATGTTGGTTATATTTTCTTTGTTATAATAAAACCGAGTTTCAATATAAAGTAAATCAATTAGAGTTAATTACGAACGAGCCCAACTAAACAGAGGAGCAAGTTTTAACTGAAGTAAGTAGGGGCGAAACTAAACGAAAGATATAATTTTAGCTGAGGTATTATACAGGGCAAGCGGATGAGTTTAATCGGGATTGCGAGGATATCTTTTGCTAAGTAGCGGAATTGAGTTAGTTGCTGTTTTTAGAGATAGAGCGGATCATAGATGGGCACATGTTTTGCCCTACTTTTTTTGTCGAGCCCTACTGCCCTACTTTAGATTCCGAGCCCTACTGCCCTACTGCCCTACTTTAGATTCCGAGCCCTACTGCCCTACTTTAGATTCCGAGCCCTACTGCCCTACTTTTTTTCTGAGCCCTAGTGCCCTACCGCCCTACTTTTTTTCTAAAAATTCAATCTTTCGACCCCTCGTGAGGGGCCGAGGGGTTTTTTCTGTGAGGGATCGAGGGATCTTTTTTGAATATAAAAATATAAAATATATGTAAATTTTACTAAAATTACAATTAAAACTGTAATGAAGTATTTTTTACACAAAATATTTTTTAAATTAAAAGAAACTTTGTGTAGCTCTTATTGGATATATGTTTAACTTATGAGCTGTATTTATTACCGGCACACAACGCTTAAGAGTTTGGTTGGATACCATATTTTCGAGATTCCTTCCAACTTCTTGTTCAAAGCTTTTCGTACAGAAACGGCTAGTTTAATTCAGGCTTGCAACGGGCGTACTTGATAAAAATGAAGGTCCGATGCTACTAAAAATTTAAATTATTAGACCGACAACGTCGGGCTTATGTGATTGAACTTTCTGTCCGTATGTCACACTTTTGCGCCTCAGCGCAATCCTGGTTTTGAATACGGTAAAC
>VNWX01000116.1:0-31777 GCA_009869905.1 Ceratophysella communis
GAAGATGGTTCGGCTCGGACGCGGAATTGACTGGGGCTTGAACTGAAAAGTGGGTCGACGTCGAGAAGTGGGATCGATCGTCGGAGGCTGTCTGTGATACCAAAATATGGCGACTTGAAAGTTTAACAGCATCAATTCCCCGGGATGCAGGATTATAATTTATAATCACTGTTCCACTCAGATAATTTTTATGTCGTAGTGTCTTGGGTTGATGTGATTAATTTCAGTTAGGTTAGGTTAGTTAAAAAAAGCCGATTGACCAAAACTCAAAGGCTTGAAATCTAACCTAACTTCGTTGAAATTGCGAAGCAATCTCATTATTGATTTTTCGGTGGATTTAAGTAAAGCTTCTTTGGAGAAATTGTGCCAGTATTGAAAGCTCTTTGGCAATCTTACTCATTTGCGTGAATCGAAATGGTGAATTGAATGGTGGGTGATATTTAGTATGAACCAATTCGTGTATTAATATACTTAAGTTACAACGTAATTCGCAGGATGTCCCCTAAAGCTTAATATTTAATGCAAATCGTAATTTAACTGAACAAGATATCAATGCTGGTAAGGAACCCGCACCAGAACATAATCAAGCAGGAAGTACTTTTGTAAACATTCGAATTCGATTCGTCACCCCGCAGAATAACACTTATTTATAGGCGTGGTTTAATGGCCTCGCAGTTTTTGCTGTATCTAGTTATTAATTGGTATCTTTATTATTGTCGAGAGATGACAAATATTTATGTTCTAATGCAGTATTTAATCTCAATATCAATATCAGATGATTCATTATTATTATTAAATAAAATATTTAAAAATTAAGTTATCGGTCTATTCATTGGTAACGGTTACTTACTGTTTACAATGATAATCGGCATTGCCAGACGTCAAACGCGAATTGAGCAACGTAAACGTAAAACGATAATTTAGAATTCGAACGTTTTAGATGTGATATGCAATTTTATTCTTTAAACAGCATAATAGTTCAGCGTATGCGATGGTCGTTTCTATTTTCCTATAAATAAAATACATGCAATTTAGTCGTTTTGTCGAACTTTATAAAGATTACCATAAAATCACTACCGAATAAAGTTAGTACGCTCGCACGCACAATTAAAACAGTAATCTAATAAGGAAATTCAATAAGGAAAATAGGCATTGAAATAAATATTTAAAATTGCAATTACTTTCTAAACTCAAATGATAACTCCAGTGTTAACAGGGAAAATTTGATTGATTGTTTTAGTGGGAGTTTCATTGTGATACGAGACTGAACGAACGGGTCAGATTCAGCTTATTGTTCTAATTGCAATTAGTAAGCGGGCGTGGATGCGGAGTGGATAGCCGTGGTCGTGGTCGTGGAGTCAGAGCAGCTTGGCATTCGACTTGGAAGGAAACAGTAGTAGTAGTAGTAGAGGTAGTTCTTTGGACGTCTTTGAGCGGTGCGCTGCCTGTGCTTCTGGTTCTTGTTTCTTTGAGGCAGTTGTGTTGTAGAAGTATTATTGTAGTGTCAGGCCGAAGAAGACGAGGCTGGGCGGCCGAGGGATTGGAAGACGGAGCGGGAGGCCTTGTCAGGTGGGTTTCGGGAGAGGGCCTGCGTCTTGGCTGGGCAGGGCTATAGGCATAGCGAGGCTATAGACGGACGAGAGAAGGAAGGGAGCCGAGCTGCCCAGCCAGCCAGCATAGCACAGCAGAAGCAGTAATAAGAAACCAAAACTCTCTCCACAGAACAGTGTACGACGAGTGTCCCAGAGCTGGGACAGGCAGGAAACTCCGTTTGGCCTCAGACTTACACTCCGAAAAGGACACGGGACCAGCCCTCCTCCCCGCTCCCGCGACACGGCCCTTCAGTCACCCGCCTTCCGCTCACAAGCCCAGCACCGAACTTCAAGTCACAGACGGACAGCCATGGCTAGCAGTCCCGACACCCGGTAAATCTAGCGGAGTATGAGGGATACGACCGCGGCTCATTGACCTGCAAGCCTTGTTGACTGACACGGCCTACACGTTACCCATCTTCCTTCGTCAGAATGACACTAGGAAAGCATTCGGAGTCCGCAACGGCGGCTTACAGCAAGCGGAAGGCTCAACTCGAGCGCTGGCAAGAATCAGAAACGGACAAGGAAAGCGTTGAAATTCGGAATCGACCTAAACGGGTCAAGTTCGCTGATAAATGTATTTTCCAGGCCGCATGTGCCTCTAATGATAAAGCCCAAGTTGCACGGATGATCAAGGATGGCTACAATATCAATGCAGTTGATGAAGATGGAATTACCGCACTTCATCAGGTAACAGTCCAATCATATCAAACCTTTAGTGATTCAACTAACATTTTCGGCAGATTTCTTGTGTTTGATTCGATTACTTAGCATCAATTGTTAGTAGGTTGCAGGTCAAATCCGCTGTTCGCTCGCATCAGTATGCAAGTCAATCTCCGACTTTTTAATTTAGAGTAATAGCCTATTTACGAATAGATACATTGAAACGAAGTCGTTGAACTCTAATTTGTCATTTGTTGTACTTTGTACTTATTTGAATGCCAAGCCCGTCATCGCCATTAAGACAGTTGAGTTCTTAGTTTGTTCCATATTGATAGCCTTTCTATTTCAATCCGACCTCTGCTCAAGAGATAACAGCTCTCAGCTTCAACCCGTGGTTGACATACAACATAGCACGTCAGGCTAATTAGTAAGAAATAAGGAATGATGCATCATGCATCGGGAAATATTATCACTAATCGCTGGAGCTTGTTGTATGTGTAACTTGCTTTTCGCGTCTTTTCTCTATTTACTCATCTTCAGAGCCTACATTGACATATGAAATATGACCTAATATTTTTGGCTTAAGATTCAGGATTCAGGAATAGTTAGTTATGGACTTGGTCTCTGCTCTTCTTTCTACTGTGCCGGTAGGTACAATAAATCTCTGGGTATTAGGCATTATTAGGTTCAGTATATTGTAATTGTATAGTGGGCTTTGGGCTTGGTATCCCAGGATGATGAGCAAGCACGCTCCGTAATGAGTGAGAGATTGATTCCCCAGGTGCTTCCGTATTACTTGACATAATATCAAATTTTGCTATTGATATTCATGTTGGTCAGTTGTATTTTCAGTTAAGTAATTTGATATATTATGCTATTGAATCATCAGCTCATAGCTAAGATTTGAAGGAAAATATTTCCATGTGACTTATTCCAAGTTTCAATGATACCCAATACACAGCAGGAATTGGCTGATTTTTGTAAGCATAGTGTCAGCGTCATAAGTGACCAATTCGGATGACGAGCAATTAGTATTTTAAGCGCTAATTAAAAATTGATGGCTATTTCCCCGGTCAAGGTACGTCATAAATTAGGTCTTTGTGGCAGTCGCTCACTGGCTCATGTTAACCAAAACATCCAAGTCCATAGAGAAGGTGACAATTCGCTTATGACGTGGTGCATAGCGTGTCATAATTTTTATAGTTATTTGTCTGAAGTCAGAGATAACGGCTAGCCCATATATGCCCTACTGTATGGGTATGGAACTCTAATGTACCACAAGTACAGTACAAAGGAAAGCGCATAGCTCGTAGCTCTTCTAGAATATGGACGAGGCTGTAGCAGTAGATTGAGACAGGGAGTACGAGCGGACAGACGGACGTGTTTTCTAAAATTAGCATTTCATTTTATGAATTGACTCAGTGTAGGGTTAAGGAATGGGTGATGTGTATCATGGCTCCTAGCCCATCTCGGTTTTTTCCCTTTCATATTTATTAGGATTTAGCGAAAGACGAGGAAGCAAGTTATATGGAGTAGGAAGTGGAAGGAAATGTGTTTCTTGCAGCAATGTATTTATGTCTTTTTAAATGTGGGGCTATAAACCTTGTAAAACAGAGGCAGACAACACGAACGGCGACGGGGGCATGACACGCTAGGTATTCCGTTGCACTGCAGAACTCGTCATAGCACTAGACTAAAGTTAGCCGCCCGACAACCGAACCTATCCCGAGCCACGACAAGCGGTTGGTCGACGGGAATTCGCGAATTGTCGAAAATATGTTTTAAAATTAAAATCTCACAATATGCATACAAAAATTGCCCTTAGGCGTACTCCAGTCTTTTGCAACAGAGTTATAAAGAAATTAAAAAATATTATACACAATTATGTCATATAAAGAAGGTGCTCTGAAATTCCTTGCAGTCTTGAGTAACTTTAAGCAGATATAATCGATTCTAATCGAAATCCATCATTTCAAATCTCTGATTCAAGCAATTCACCGAAAGTGATCTCTGAAAACGAACCTACTAAAATACCGAAAACGTATATCTACTATGTTAGAGTCCGTTCATTCATTATTTAAATAATAATCTTAAGTTTTGACTGAGGCGTTGGGTTGGTAAAAAGTCTGCAAGTCAGCGGATGTGTTTTTTGAACTCAGCTGTTGCCAGAACTTACAATTTTTAAGCTTTCTAAGCTTTTTCAAAACCCGGAACATCTTTACCAGGTCCACCGTCCACCTTATGGCATTAGGTTAAAATTAATTCGGATATTTCCTGTACGAACTGACATACAATTGTGTTTTTCTAGTCTCAGCTTGAGCCTTTTAAGTTTAGGCTAAATGCAGTGCAGATTTTTGTACCACTGCGCATCGTTTGCATTCTTCACTGTTGATGTTGAACAGGCTAGACTTAGACGGATAACGTAATCCCGGCCGGATGGCAATATGTCAATTAGAGTGTCAAAATCAGAATGATAAAACCCGGAACCGGAGTTTAGGGTTTTTCGTGCTGTCATGCATCTGCGGTTTAAACTAATCTTTTGTATCAATACCAAGTGTACTATGTAGGCTTGAACACAGCACACATGATAATAACCATTCCCTTTATCATAGAATAAATGAAAGGAATCCTAGATAGCTTGTCGTGTCGTAGCAATTTAGATCACATTCATTCCTTTCCGTACTTTAGAGTACAGTTGTATTGAATTTCAAGAACCCCAAGAAATTCTAGTGAGTCTGTGCTAAGCCGAAAAGATGCATTTATTAGTAGAAATCGCAAAATATCTGGAACAACTCTAATTCCCGCTAGTTTTTGAAAAACACCTTAGTGAGAACTCATTCTTCGTTCGAACATTTCAGTATACAGTGGTAAAAATAGGCCGGGAAACGAATTTTAAATTGAAGTATTTTTCTATGTCCAATAATTTTATGAAGAAAGTACAAGTAGTTCGAACAACGAAATGATAAGTTTAAAGTTTAAATTCGTTAAGAAGGCGAATTTAGAACGTCGTGAATATGATTTTAAGTTATTGATTCATGTTTAATTTGCTGGTGCTAATTGTATTTATTTTTATTTTAGGCATGCATTGAAGATAACTTTGATATGGTTGAATTTCTTCTGGATAATGGAGCTGACGTGAATATCAGTGATAATGAGGGCTGGACACCTCTTCATGCTGTTGCTACGTGCTGCTATGTTTCTATCGCCAAGTAAGTCAGCTGTTGAGCTGCTGGTTGATTTTAGAGATCCGTATTTCCTATTTCTTGGATTGCTTCTCCCGATCAGTCAAAATTACCATTGCCAAACAATAACCAGCGTTTTTTTGTGTAATTCAACAGGTTACTTTTGGAGCACAATGCCAACGTCGTGGCTCTAAACAATGATTGCAGTATTCCGCTCGATATTTGCAAGAGTGATGAAATCCGAGAACTATTCAAGCAAGCCATTGCGGCAAAAGGTAAGATGAATAAAATGCCACTTAAAATACAGCGTAAACTCCATGTTTTTGGGGTGTGACAAAATCTCGAAAATGAGGCAAAATACTAAATTTAATGTTGGACCTGTGACATCATCTCTCGTTCCTTCAGCTGTTTCATTTTGTCAGTTTGAGAGAAGATGGTATTTAAACACGTGTGGACTTTATTTGTTAAATGGAGTCATACGGTTAGCCGTTGCCAATTCTAGGGCCGCTGTCCGTTGGATTTTGTGTACTTACTCAGACGTATGGTTATTCTAGGAATTGATTTAGGAGAAGCCCGGAAAGGTGAAGAGTTGAAGATGATTGAAGACGCCAGAAGATGGTTGTCCACAGGAGTCTATGAAGAGCAACCTCATCCGATCACTGGAGCCACAGCAATGCATGTAGCTTCGTGTAAAGGCTATATTAAAGTCTTGGAGTAAGGATAGAATGAAATAACTGACAGGGTTTCTGTAAATGTTGACTTTAGCTGGAATCCAGTCTAAATATTTATGTAATATCTGTACCCTTGTCTGTTTTTGCAGTCAATTGATAAAGGCGGGTGCTGATCTGAATGGAAGGGATGTAGATGGATGGACTCCATTGCACGCCGCCGCTCACTGGGGTCAAGAAGAAGCATGCCGAGTCCTTCTGGAATCTGGCTGTGACATGAGTTTAAAGAATAATTGCGTAAGTTTCCTGACAAGCAGACCAATGTTCTTGTCGGTGGTATCGATGATGTGTCTTTGTATTCGAAGATGTTTGTACTTCGTGTTTTACGTTAAGCCGTCGACTCATACATACCTATAAATAGAAAACAGGTTGACTTTGAACCATTTAACAGCTTACTATTTCAAAACAGGATCAGAATGCCTTGGACGTCGCTGATTTGTGTGTGGTTCCAGTTTTGGAAGAATTCAAAAAGAAACACGATGTCAACAAAAATCTTGACCCAGTTATTGGAAAACTTAATGTATTACCTCTGCCACCGAAAAAGAAGTAAGCACTAGACGCTTTTCTGCATAATAATTCTGAGCTTTAATTTCTGCCTATAAGCTGAGCAGCAGTTGCAATTACTGCCAAAAATGATATTGTATTGTACTTCATCTTTATGATCATGGGCCAAATGCAAAGGCCTGCAACCAGGTTCAAGAAGCCAGTTCGCATTTGCCAAATCTCAGCTGAATCTGATTTTATGACACTGATTTTTCACGAATTTTTTTGTACTTTGGCAGAAACCCAAGACTGGTCTTTGATGATAGTGATGTGTATAGTAGCAACTATTTGCATCCTCAGAAAACAACGGACTTTGCTAATTGTAGCTCAGGTTAGTTGAAAAAAATGCATAATTTTAAATCTACTATTTACTTAGCATTCCGCGCAGTGTGACTCCCAACTACTAACTTAAGTGTGTGAGTGTGACTGGTTGTATAACATGTCATAGCATTTCTATTATCTTACATGAAGCTCAATATTACAAAACTTCTAATTCCAACTATACGTTCATTCATAAACTTTTTATTACCAGTCAAATCCTTAAAAGCCGTTTTCATTCCATTTCTGTCTGTATTCATGTTTGATCTTTCATTCGTGTTTTAATTTATTGACTGGATCCTTGATTTTCATTTTCTGTAACTTGTTTTATACCGAGGCTTCGTCCTCACGTAACCATTCCATATATCCCGTAGGATTTTTAATAATTTGATGTGTTTTTTCGGATGTCATTCCTTTACTTATTTGATTCGAGGACTCATTTCGTGTTTCAATTGCCTTTTGCGGATACGCAGGCATTTTAGTTTAGCATAGCATTGGTGTTTTTATCGTAGCCCAGGCTAGGAGAAGTACAGTTGTACTCATCTATCAGATGGGCTTGGCTACATATTTTATGGTTTATTTATTAGGAAATGATTTGATAGAAAAATGTCAAGTTAGTCGAAGCATAAAGGCCAGGAGTTACGTAACGTGTTGAATAATGCTAATTTCCAGTGCACAACATTCCAACAACTCAAATTGTGATAACAAGTATTATCAACGTACCAAAGGCCAAAGTCATTGAGCTCTTACGACAACGTGCTGATTAATAACTGCTTGTTTTACTTTTTAAATGAATTTTAAGAACTAGCTAATGAATTATTAGACTGAAATCCGGTTTTGCTTTTTCCTAATCAATTACTTGAACTTCCTATACTAACAGTGTTTTCTTGATTTTGTGTGTTTTTGTCTTGATTACGCCTTTGGCTTATTGCCTCGTGTGAACACCGTGAAGATCAAGAGGAATATGATGCAAATGAGGCAGAAGCTGAGGACACCGTAGGAGAACTGCCGTCCTCATCAGAGTCAATTATTGATTCAAATCCAGCTCTGGCCATCTCTTCATTTTCGGACTACATAATTGCCAATGACCCTGCGTCTAAAGCTTACACTGCGGATGAGAGATCTAATGAGACTCAATCAAACCTTGACAAGGGTGTCAATTCCGGTTATTCTAATGGTAATTTAAAACTAAACTTTGAAGCTTTGCGTCAGCGTTTTAAATACTCTACTACAATGAGTTGGAATTTTAATCGCCTCGTATATGGAGTCCTGAATCTTAAAGTGTCGTTGAATATTAAACATTGTTTTGGCAAATTACTAATAGCATGCCTAACAAACTAGCTCAGTTGTTAAATGTCCAAATAATTCATTTTGAATAGATAACGGTTATCACTCTCTAGTTTAATTGACTGCTGCCAATTAGCCTGTTAGGTGAATCCTATGTCAGAAATAAATTATATCAGTCTGCAAGTTTGCACTTGACAATCACAAAAATAAGCTCAATCAAAATCAATAAATTCGATAAAATTGAAGAACACTACAGCATTACACAATCCAACACACATAACGAGTAACGAGTTGGACTTATGAATCGTTATCTAGTAACAAATAACAA
Organism: Ceratophysella communis; assembly: GCA_009869905.1. Classification (NCBI taxonomy): domain Eukaryota; kingdom Metazoa; phylum Arthropoda; class Collembola; order Poduromorpha; family Hypogastruridae; genus Ceratophysella; species Ceratophysella communis. The sequence continues at coordinate 8,642 of VNWX01000116.1, forward strand.
ACAACCTGTTCATATTTTTCTCTTGAATTTTTAGCCTCTTCGCGAAGCATTGGAGACTCGGTGAAAGGAGCCAAGACTTCTGATTTGGAAAAAGACTCTAATACAGTTCCTGGTCAGTTGACCTCAACACTAGCTGTCCCAGCTGGAAGCAGCACTGGTCCACGAGCCGACGGTGACGCGGCCGGTGACGACAACACCCCAGCCTGGAGACGTGGTGGATCACTGCGGACGAAAACTCCAACGTGTAAGTTTTTGTTCATGAAGCTGGGTATTTTCTTACCTTTCAGCTATTTGTTAATATTCGTTTTATGACGCATGAGTAAGTAGTTGGTAATTTTTTTTATAGTCAGTAAGATTTTACGAGCATAGAAAGGGATTCAAAAAGTGAGCTAGATCTTTCCCGAGTGATCATGCACCGAAAGGGTTTTTATGTGCTCGGTTAATAGGATTTTTTTTTACAATTTTATTTTTATGACATATTTCGCGGCTCGGAATATGATTAAGGGTTTGCAGGGGTTGGTTTCTTTTGGGGTTTATATTGGAGCTTTTCTGTGGGCTAAAATTTTGCAAGACACCTTGACGAGGGCCGGTGGGATATGGACTTAATCATCTCTCAAGCACAAAGTAATTAATTCCTCGTCATGACTCAAGATGTTCTGTGATTCATATTATGATGATGAGAGGAACAAGGTCTTAGCCTGGGCTCGCATTTACCAGGAGACACAGGACACAATGGTCAATCTGGTATTCATCTCCAGAGGTATTTATTTCTTTTGTTACACTTTATGTTCGCAGCGCCCTTGGAGGATAAGGATAAAGCCAGTGACAGGGTTACGGTGCGGCGAACGAGAAGTGAAGCTTCTAACGATGTCAACCTCCGACGAGCCTACAGTTTTGAATCAGACTCCAAGTACGTTCTTCCTTTCACAAGCTATTATTGTGTTCGGTGCAGTCCACACTCCACGCTGTAAACATAAGGGAAATTTATTTTAGCAGACCCACATTTATTTTTACGTTAACTTTTCGTCATTTTTCTTCGGAGTGCGGTCATCTTAATTGGAAAGTGGATGTGTGCTCCATGAGCATGGCTTTCTAATGTTCACATCAGTAAAAGTATTATTTTATAACCAAACTAATGCTGAACTAATTGTTTGAACTTGTTTTGTTGGTGTTGTCTAACCTTTAGGTTTTACTCAAAACTAATCTCAGCTCGCAACCGTATTAAAGCTATTGAAGCGGCTTCAGCCGCAATGACTGCTAATTTCTTGGTGAACTCCCACGCCCAATCTCTCACTGATACTACTACTACTACCACTTCAACTATTAGTCCTCCTGTAACCACTACCTCTGCCATTAGTGAGTCAACCGTGCTCAATCCAACGGACAGTATTAAAGGTCCAATGTCTAACCAAACTTACAACAAAGCTTCTTCCAACAATAATTTCGAAGTTGTTCTACGAAGGTACGCATTCCGATTACTGCTTACATTTAATCACTAATTCACAATGCTAATTAAGTTTCTTTCGTGAATGGCTTGAGTGAGGTGAAGTACAAGTAGCTCCGAGGGCCTCGAATTTAATTATTCAAGAGTTTAGCTTACTTAAATTCTAAAACATGACAATAGGATAAGTATATTTGATCTTACCTTTCAATAAACATCCCATTTTCGCTTCAGTTAACAGTTAGGTTTTCTAACTCATTATCCAGACTATTTACGATTGCATTTTAACAAAATATTTCGTCTTAATTTGATTCTTATTTAATACTCCAGTTTTAAAATTGTCAGCTGCTGTTAATTTACTTTTACCACTTGATTTATGACTTTCCAGTCCAGCAAAATCAAGTAAAACATGTATAATATTTCAACCACACCGGAAATATAATTCCGTTCTTGTTGTAACTAAACATAGTTAACAATTTTGGTTATTGCTCCTGATCAAGCCCATTCATTGTTGGAGTATTAAATAGATTATTGCCAGTTAATGATTTATTAAGTCGATTCTCTCATTGAACGAAACCAACGAACCAAGTAATTAGATTTTTTTTCACTATAGGAAAGATACTGATTCCGTCCGGTCAGCTGCAAGACCCACCACAATTTCAACATCTTCAGCTCAGAACCGCGTTGCTGGTGGTAATGGCAGCGTTGTGCAAATGAGAAGGTACGTTACTTGCTTCGAAAATAGTTGAATCTATTTGGAATTATTGAAAACAAAACTGATTAGCACTAGTCTTAAGAAACATTGTTCTGCAGTTTTTAGATTTTTCCATTGATAGAAAATTGTAGTTCTCGTAAACCAGAACAAAGTTGACAAATCGCAGTAATACTTGTGATTGGTCTATGCTAACTTATCTTTAGCTATTGTTGCCTCTTGAATTCTATTAACTATCTCGGATTCTGAAGGACTGTTAACTTCATTTAGAGTTGATTGGTGCAGGGCAAATTAGTTTATCGTTGTTTCTAAACAATTATTGAAAAACTTATTAATGGTGTTGGTATCAATCTGGCTTTTTTAAAACTATGATGGCTTTCGGAAACTTTGCTACTCTCGTCAACCTACAGTGGAGAATCAGGAAGTACACCATCTTCACCCTCACCAGCAAGTCCCAGCACCCCTGGTGGAACCAAGATCGGTCCTGTTTCTAAGTTTAAGCAATTTCTGATCAAGTGCGTATTTCGTTTACTTCGTTTTGTAGTGACCCATTCGGGTACTCAGCACGATTGGCTTTGCACTGTGTTGTTCCTTAGCACCTTCTACCACGTAGTAAAGCATTCCTACTAGCTCATCTTTTAGAGCTTCCTCATCTTTAACAATTTTTAGTTTAGTTAGCTGGCATTGGTTGTGCACCTCTGTTCTACGAACCGAGGCACGAGACTTGTTACATGCACTCTAATCCGGCAATCTTGAATTTAATTAATAACCGCATCTCTGACTTATAAGGGTAAAAACCAAGAACCACAAAAAGCTCTTATTTTGCTTGCTCTTGTCCTAGGGCTACCAAATCTCTATTATAATTTTGTTAGCACTATATCAGTTTTATCAGCTGCATTTATTGATTACCCTAACTTTTAATCTTAATTCCAACTTTACACAGTTTCAATCTTGAAAACCGCACGATATTTTTCACAAGTTCAATTTTTATGCATTTGTAATGCCTATTGAAGCTGAAGTTGACCGGATTGTAATTCTCCCACGATTTCTATAGGTCTTTCGTCCCACCTGCCCGAGACGAAGAGTCTGAGACTCAACGAAAGGCTCATGCTAAGCGTGTCAGAGAAACTCGTCGATCTACACAGGGTGTCACCCTGGAAGAGCTCAAGTGAGTCAAGTCAATATGTCAGTGGTTTAACTGATTCTGCAATCATTACTCCGGAGTTAGAATCGCTTGAATATACTGTATTCAACGTAATACAGTCTAAATATCCCGTCAATATTCCCATCGCAAGGCGCATTTAAATATACTTAAATGCCATTCGCAATTTTCAATTTCGCATTTGAGGTTTGTAGCAAAGGCTAGCTGAAGATAATATAACTCGAAGAACAGAAGACAGGCAGGCAGTCGCTGCCACCTCGTGAGTCATTAGTCGTGTTTCCTTAGAAGCCTGGCCATTGCATATTATTCCCAATTATATTGACGCATCCAGGTAGGTTGGATGTTTGACTTCCTGAGTGTGCCTGAATGTTGAATGTGGGAAGTGTATAGTCGTTAATTCGTACTTCGTGTTAACGCTAATTTGTCAATAAAGTTTCTTATATTCTTTTTAGAAAATACTTAAGATTATGGCGTTTCAATTTTAATAGGCGATGGGACTGTTAGATGGAGGCAGGGAGAGACCGCAGTAGCTCTTGTTTAATTTATATAAATAGTTAACTCTTTCAACCTGTTTATATTCTCTTTCAGGTCGGCCGAGCAGTATGTTAAAGCACAACAAAATACTCACACGACCCCAAATGAGCCGGTAATTTCATTCACCTTATCTTTACCGTCTACTTCTATCTCAATCCCAGAGTTTTAAATTTCTTTCTTTTTTTAGCCGAGTGGAAGTCAACCGAGCGCACCTGTACCTGGAGCTGGCTCCGCATCAACAGTCTTACGCAAAGATGAAGAGTCACTGGAGCGTCGACCATCTTGGAGACTCCGGGTTGACGACTCTGATCGAAGCAAGTTCTCCCTGGAAGACACTCGAAGCACAGTTAGTTCCAGAGGGCCTCCGCCGAGCAGCAGTCGGAACCTTGTGGAACCTGATCAAGAACGAGTTCAGCACAGTCCTACTACACGCAGTAGATCCAGTCGACTTGAGTCATCCTTCCACGGACGACCTCCCCGACCACCAGAAGAATCCGTAGAAGACAAGGTGGTTCCTCCTGTGGGTGATGAAAAGGAAAAAGAAAACAAAATCTCAGGGGCTCAAGGAGCAATTGCAAAGAAAAAGCGACCGAAACGAAGATCAACCGGTGTGGTCAGCTACAATGCAGACGTAAGTATTTGAAGTGACATCGTTTGTTTCAGTGTTGTGTGCATTATTTGAGTGTGACCCTCTTTCCATCCTGAATGTAAAGGGCTGATTCGTTTGGAATAACACCTTGTATGAAAGGGCAAGACCATTCCTATTAGTTATCCCTTTTTTATTTTACTCTTTTTCCTTGATATTTGTCATTCTAGGAGTCAGAAGAGCACGATGATCAGCTAAGTGACACCGAGGTAAGATTTATTTTGGCATGGATTTAATGGAGCTTCGGTTTTTTTGTGTTCTCCCTTTGCTTTTTCTTTTCTCTTTGATATTACACTAAGCCTAAGCCTTGTGTTTGTCAGCTTCGAAAATCGGCTCTTCAGATTACAAGGACAAATGTAATCCATATATTCGAGTCAGTAAAATATACATGGAAATAGGATTCTCGTTTTTTGCTTGGCGGTAAAAATATTGGCATTATCTCTTGCTGTTATCTTGAAGTAAAGGGAAACTCGGAAAGGATTTTAGACTGTTGGGAAATTGATCCTAAAATAGTTGCAGATTGCTCGGGAAGATGTGTTCATGGGGGCGGTGAAAATGAAGATCCACTCTCCATTTTTTCTCGTGCAGCCGAATTGGTTCTACTCATCGCGGCTTCCCTTCCTTATATTTAGTAAAGCTGCATATTCGTCAGCTAGGTTCTATTACGGGGTAAACCAGACAAGGCAACGGAACGCTAATTTTTTGGAGTCTATTTCGCCTTTCATTGACGTAATTTTTGCTCCTTTCCGTGAAACCATTGCCATAGCTAGCATTACTAGAAACTTGGAACTACCGTGTAATGACTTTTAGACTATGCCAAATTGGCAGGTTCTCCTGTTTCATCAGCGTAAGACAAGACATTAGGAGCATTTTGTCCTCTGTCTAAAACATGATCAATGCAGGATGCACGGTATTCTAGGTTATGGATTTTAAAAAAAAAGTCAGGACGAACACGTGGTTTTGTTCTATTGGGGTTTATTATTAGACACGAAGTCTAGAAATATCTGGTGAGACACGGGATGGTTACTTTTAGGTTTGACTTCGTATTTGCTTTTGGAATTTGATGTTGATATGTACTGTAAATGTTCGATGCTATGAATCAATTCTATTGTCCCATTCCTTGTTTGATGTGTACATCTGGATTGGATATTCCAAGGGACGATGCTTCTTGTAGTTCCGGTTTACTCCAGTTATGACTTGGCAGATTGGTTTATCTGTAAACTGTTGGAGGATGTCTTGGTTAATGGACTTTGTTTATACATCCGGGCCCATGTGCACTCATTATACTCCAATGGCACGTGCTGTGCTGAGGGGAAATCTGCTCGTCCCAGTAACAACCGTCTGTATCTGGTGGGCTTCAAAAGATTCGGACACGTTATTTCACGCGTATTATACTGGGTCAATTGGATTATGGGTTCCACGAGAGACCTAGTTTCTGAATTTTGATTGTATTTTATTACGTGCGGAGTCAAGGCGTAAAAAAGCGAGAAGGTTAAGCAATAATTTACACTTCTTGTCACCTTGTTCAAATCCAGCTAAATTGGTTTGCATTTGCATTTGAGCGAGGGGGAAGATTCCTCCACAGAATGTCACACTTGGCACGACTTATAGCTTTTTTTTTGGCAATTGCTCGCAGCACCGGATTGTCTTTCATGTAGAGCAGAGCAGGAGGATAGAAATGAGCCACGGCTGCATCATCTATTACATCTACATAGGTAGTTAAATACAAGGCGCTTAAGATTAGTTTTTAAAACAGCACCAGCCCCCTGCGTAGAACCTGGGGAACACTTTGGCTTCTCATGACCATGCCTTTTCTATTCTAAAGCCCGGATTCTGAGTTCCCCCGGTGTATTTCGTCCATATTTCTTGGAAGGCGGGTGAAAGCAACGAAGCAGAATGAAATTAGCATTCGAGATAAGATAGTCACTAGCTCCATGCCTGTTGGATAGGAATAGTGCTCAAGATCAGTCAGAACTAGCAAGTGGCAAAGCAACTGTGTTGTGTTTATCAATCTGAAAGGACGCAGAAGGGAAAGAACGCCTGTTTGTCTCTCACGATTAGTCCGCTGCTTCTCGTCTCATTGAATCTCTTCACGAACCTACTTGACATTCACTTGTGCATCTTCAAGTTTAAAGTGGTATCATTAGACTTGTCTCAGGCTTCCGTGCTGGGGTTGTCAGTGTTCATTTTTTTGTATACTCGAGGAAGAAGTCTTGTGTTCCTTGGTTCTGAATTCTGGAAGTCGGAGTTAGTTGAAACTTGTCTTTCGGCGGAGAAGGTCTGTCTGGTTTCAGTTTAGGGAGGAAATGAGTCGGAGTTGGACAGTCGTTATTAAGCAGAATAAACGGTGTACCAGCTGAGAAGCTTCTCAATTTATTTTTAACGGAGTGGAAAGTGAGTCAGACGGACGGCGGCAGAATGCCAAGTCGCCTGGAAAACTTTGCAGACGGTGCTCGAAGTGTATGGAAAAGTATTTGCAAAGTGACTGGTGACGTCGTCATTTTAATTATAAAGTGTATTGGACCTGTTTAAGAAAACCTTCGACCTGTGCTCAGAAACAATGTCGTACTATCCAAGTAGCCGACCAAGGTCACGTTACTCAATGCCGTCTGCCTTGAGCGAGCGAAGAGGCTCAGGGACTTTCACCAATTACTCGGCACTTCCGTCCTCTGGATCTTCTTACAGTTTCGACTGGGGAAGTGGCTATCCTAAGGCCAGTGCTGGAAACAGTAGCGGGAGTCGCTACTCGGCAGACAGTTCCTACGGCTCTCTTCCAAGGAACTATAACCAGATGAAGGGCTCCTCAGGAACCAATAAGAGCTATTACAAGGGATCGTCTTCGTCCACAGCGGCTGGTGGCTATCTGCTAGGTCATTATACAATTTGCCCTGTGGTAGCTGCCCCGCAGCCCCCGTCGACGCTCTCCAAGTATCAGCAGTATATGTCTGCCTCCGGAAATTCCAGTAGTCCATCTAGCTACCGCGCTTATTTTAACACCGGCGGAACTAGTTCCGGTTCTGGGTCTAGTGATACGAGTAATAGTAAGCTGGCATATTCCCGCCGTGCGCCTTCCCCTGAAGTGATCCAGAAGCAGCAGGCTCGGCAGAAGCTGGAGATTCAGTTCCAGCCCGTAGGGCCTCCTCCGCCGGTTCCCAGCCGAGCACTGCGCGCCAGCCAGGAGTCTCTTTCCAGTAATGTTTCCTGTGATGTCAATAAGAATAACTATAAAAATTCTCACTTTGGCCCCGCTCCCAAGGAGCGGCTTTCACTAAAAAAACGCCTTTCTTCGAGCCTCAGCTCTCTTGTGACATCCCTAAGCGGATCAATGTCCAACTTGGCAATGCCTTCCACTCCGTCCACCAAGAACTCCTCCGTGGATATGTATGATACCGAGGACGAATCCTGCAATTTCGATGAGTTCTCAGATAGTGTAAGCTTCTTCATTTAGTATTTATAGTTTCAAGTAGGGATGAATCGGTCCCCTCTGTTCATTCACCTTTTTCTAACATGTCTGTCATTCTTCGTGTCAGAGAGCTGTCAAAAGCATGAGACGATCGACATGCTTTGGTTTAGATCCTTAAATCTAGCTTCCTGAGCATTGACCCCTTCAGTCACGCTAGACTAAGGTTTAAGAAAAGTCGGTGCGAGATAATTACCAGTTAAATATTTTATTACCAACAAGCTTCTTTACGATGTTTTTAATGCCAGTTTTCGGTCGACCAGCCCTGTTTACATTAGTCCCTCGTCTCGAATGTAAGCACTTTCGCATTTGCATGCTCAATTTGCTTTTTGTCTATTTTCGCTGAACGTCGTCATGTAAATTTTTAGTACTTTATTCTCGGATGAGAAAAATTGGCAGCTATTAAACCCCACGGTACATTGATGTTTATGTGTACCAATCCGGGAGCGTATTTAGGATTGGCGGATGGACGCTTAATCTCCCAAATAAGGAGAAGTTACAATAAAGGATTTTTTTTAATTTTAGGGCTCTGCCAGGGGAAGTGATGTTGAAACTGGACCAGAATCCTCTCGCAGTGAGAATGGAGTTGTGACGAGAGTCAATTACCGAAAGGTAGGAATCATTGATTAATTATTATGCTTTTAATATTTGCTTTTATCGCAACAAAACTTATGTCCTGTTGTAATAGCTTTATGAAGAAACGCTAAAGGAAAATCAACAGCTAAAGTCTCGTCTTTCAACCATGGAAGAACAACTTGCAGATCTGAAATTGAAGGCTGACAGAGCATCGTCACATGTAAGTGCCTTCAATTACCTACTACTAACTTCCAAGTGATGAAAATGTTTACGTAAAATTTTAGACAGAAATCCGGCATATCCGGTCATAGATATTTTTCCTAAAGAGCTTCGTATTTGAATAATATTTAGACTCAAAGAATTGCTCCAGACACTATGGACAAACGTGAGAAGCGAGCTCTCGAACAAAAGTTTCGTGAAATGGAGGAAGAGCTAAAGGTAATTTAGATTTCTCGGCGTCTTCTCCTGTATGTACTATTTTCCTATGTAGAAGGGAGGCTTAAAATGCAAAATTAGTTGTTCAAAAGTGTTAGGACTTGTCTCCTTATTATGCCAACTGCCAATGCCAGTCTACAGTAATTTTGGCGAGCCTCTCTTCCGGGTTTTTCCAGGATTCGGGTTCAGTAGACTATAAACATGCTGTAAGCTGTGAAACTAAATCTGAACTCTAGACTTGAAATTTTTGATACTTGATTAAGATTTTGAAAAATGAGAGGCATCGGTGCTTGGCAAAATTAATGAGCACGAGTATGTATAGTTATTTCAGCATATTTCGCTCGATAATAATGCGTTATACCGACATTGACATTTCTTTACTATATTTAAAACTATTAATTTCTCTTCTTTCTGTTCTTCTCTGCGAAGTTATTGCAAAGATTAAAGTTGGAGAGTGAGAAGCTGAAAGCTGAGAATCGTGCATTGTCAGGTGTAGTTTCCAAATTAGGCCCAGCTTCCAATCATACTTTGAATACCTCAACTTCGAATGGTGGAAACTAAAATTCGTGGACATCCTAGCCAGAGAAAATTTCCCGAACACAGTATGTGTCTCAGACTCGCTTTCTACAGTTTTTGTCTTTGCCTAACTTTGAGTTGATGGAACTGGAAACTGGAATCTGGCTGTTTGTTTTCCTTTTGTTACGCTGCCTCTTTTTATGAACGTGTAAATACGAGCGGAAACAACTTGCAAAAAGCTCCTTCCTGAGCCTGGGAGTTTTATCTGAATAATTGATATGTGTGAACGAATTTACAAGAGAATGAATGTTTGGAATTTGAGTTGGTTCCCAGCTCGGATGCTTCTTCACATATTTGTTTGTCGAGTGTCATGTTTTATCTGCGAGAAGCATTTAAATGACTTGCATACTTCATGTGCCACTGGGACACGTTTTTCGGGCTAACTATCGTGTATCCGATTGGAGTGTATACTGACAAATACTGAACTCAAGATTGGTGAAACATAATGTTCAATCGCAAGCTGAGCTGAACACTGCACCACGCACACACCTATACTTAAATTAGTGTAACTTAAACCTCCCTGAATTTCTGTCGTGGTTTTGAAACTAATACCACTGGAATGTAATAATGTATTTCTAATAATTCCGACTTGTTTTTCAACTAGAATTCTCGGAGTCTTGCTGCCGAAAACCAGAAGCTGAAGGATGAGAATGGTGCGTTGATACGAGTCATTAGTAAACTGTCCAAATAGAAAATGCATGAGAAGAAGAAAACTTACTACAAAAAATGAATACAGTCATCGAAGAAAAACACAAGAAAGCTACAGAACATACTACGTATTACATCTGTCTTCCTCAAGATCCTCCTGATCAAAAAAGACAGCTTTTCTAACCAAAATTATTAAGTCCTTCAGGAACTCAACCAGTAATATTAGTATTTAAGCTCTACGTTTAAAATATACTTACATTTATCCTTCTGCAGCAGTATATATTAAGAATGGTGGCATGGATCAGACTTATGAGACATCTTCATTTAACCTTGCATCCAGAAACGTAAATTAAGTATTTTGTTTTCCGTTCTTTAGATTTATTTCATGTTGGAATTCATGGAAGCAGTGTTGCAGCTAGTCGGGTTTACATCTTTTACATTGCAGTAGTTTAGGTGTGTTAGGGATTGTATGATTCGACAAGTAATAATTAGACTGTACACTGATTCTAAAAGAGTTTCCGAATTTCTGGTTCGATGCCTGAGCCAACTTGAGCCTATAACTTTACTTATGCCTTATTCTCTGCTCTACTACATAAATTCTTAGCCTAAGCCTAGAGAGAAATCAGAGGAATATGAAGTAGTATACGAATTATTCTCAACTAATAACTTGTAAGGCTTCTTAAATTCTACTTTTTTATGAAAGTCAGTCCTGCAACATGAGTTGAGCTCACAATTTGAGACATAATGCTTCCGAATGATCAATGCAAATCTTCAAAACCAATTTTGTGTCTTGTAAATCTCAGCTTTATCAAATCTGTTTTGACAGGATCAAAGAAACGAATCTGAGAAATGCCTTTTGTAGTTTTAAATGTCTTCTTCGAAGAAAGCGTCAAGGCCAAAAACATAACAAAACAAGGAAAGTCATAGTATTAACTTTTGTAATAATTAATAACAATAATACCAAACTTTTTATAACTAATTTTAAACTAAAGTAGTCTGTAGCATCTTCATGACTCGTCACACTTTGTATAGCCAATTCTTTTTTGAAGGGAACAATCTGAGGTCTATTTATTACTAGGAGCTCGTAGAACAGAAATAATCTCATAAATAACCTATGAACTTTTTTTAATAAGCAGGAATTCTCTCTTTTTTTTTGTAGAAGTTAAACAGCCATGAACAAAAGATTGTTATACGAATTATGTACTGCTTTCCTTACGTAGTATTTCTCAGAGCAATGAAGTCTAACCCAGTCTCTGTAACCCAATGTTACCGAGATGAGAGTTTGTTTAGGTGAAGGAGTTTGACTTTTATAGAAACACCGTGATGGTCGGACTTGAAAAGTTACCTATTTTTATGTACGAGGTAGATTGGATGGTCCAAGAAACAAATCTTAAGAGACTGTATTGTACAACAGCGACAAGATTAATAATATGTTAGAACTGCAGTAAGCGAACCCATTTACCCAGAACAACTCCTACAAAAGTATTGTTTTCTTTGGCGGCTTGGGCGTTGGAGCGAGTTAGTATTTTTTAGTAGATACGGTGGGTCAAATAATAAGCCCCAAAGTCAGCGATCACATGCCTTGCTTTAACGCCGCAGCATCTTGAGCCCTTCTAATCTGTATTATACTAATTGAGGCCACAGAGACACAGCGTGTACACAGATATCAGACATGTCTAGTTTTTAAGTTTTAGAAGTATTACTATTCCTAAGAGTTTCGTGTTTTAGACTAATAATGGCGTACACTAGGAACCTTAAAGTTATTCCAGTCTTTCAACAGTACGAGGAATGTAGCGTGTTGGGTTAGATTGTTTTTTTTTTGTAGTTTGTGTATTGAATTTGCAAGTAGTAAGTGTGTGACCCGGAAATCAGAACGACCTCCTCCTGTGTAGCACGTCCCAGTGTCCTTGAGTAGGAGTGTCTGTTTTTGTTGTGTAGTCCGTACACGTGAAATCACTTGAGAGGTTTAGACAAACCATGGAGGCTATTTACTAGATGATAATTATTAACCAATGCATAATTAACAGCTAACGTAGGGAGAGGCCTAATTTTATTTTATCTGCAACCTGCAACTAGTTTTTTGTAGTTTTAGTAAGCGAACGAGCGAGGTGTGTGTGAATGTGTACAATACAATAATAGTCCAGTTTATCGTTAGCAAGTCGTCGTCCCAAAGCCGGAGCCGAAGAAGGGTACATCTCTAGAGATACATGGAAACTAAAAGTATTTCTTTAGCTATTCAGATTTTAACTTTAACTTTGTAGACAACAATACAAAGAGCCGTAAATTCCAAAAAAAATCGCAATGTAATGTAGTGACAGGTCAATGTATAATCAACTCTTATTAGCTTTATTTTGGTAACCCTCTAATCCGCCCGCCCGTATTTCTAACTCAACTAATCATTTATCTGCAGAATCTTCCTGGAAGCATGTCCCAAGTTTTTTTTTTGTTTGTTTTTTCTGTTCTTGTAATTCAGTAATTATATGTAGCAGTTTTACTTTGAGAGTTCTTGATTTTGCTCAAGACAGCTCCCTGTTTTCTGTTTTACTTCAACTTTTTCGTTTTGGAAAACATTTCGGGTCGAGTTTTGACTACGACTCTGCAGGTTTTTCAGTATGACAGAAAGCAATTGGTAGTGAATGAACCCAAAACCCAACCCACAGGTACGAAGACCGTGTTTGAGAAGGGCAACGAGAGATGTATAAAGTGAGGGCAAGTTAAACTAATCATACTTCATAATAATATAGATGCATACTTGTAAACAATCGAAATGGGTTTAACGTTAAGCTCCAACCAACCAAAACTATATATGCTACTACCTACCTTTTGTCTCTAGTTGTAATATTAATTATGTTTAAGAATTGTGAGACTGCAGAACAGAAACAGTTTAAACAAAGAGAAAAATAAATAATTAAAAAAGTACAATAAGGTTACAATAAACGTGGTTTGTGATGACGAGCTTTTTTCTCTATATGAAAATGTTTATTTCAAGCTATGTATTGGCGAAAGTCCAAAAATAATGGACCAAAATATTTAAGATTAATCTAATTTCCCGAGTTGCGCGGTAATTATGCCGAAAAACAATGCTTGCCTTGAATTAGAATTTATGGCAATCTCAACACAATCATATTTTATTGTTCAGTTCAGAAAATAACATTTAAAGGTAAAAAGAGCAAGACATTTTCTAATCGTACCTACTTATTACCAAGTTTGCGTTGAAAAGTCACGGTCATTGTGTAACAAAAACATAAGATTGCCCACTTCCTAATTACATGGAAACAGTACTGACCTTGAGTGATACATTTCCGAATGCTGTTCCTGGCTAAATCATTACGAACAGCGTAAAATGCTGAGTCCTGCAATTAATTTGTAAGGAGAGCAAAACTTTAGAAACACTGAAATCAAAAGCGGACAAATAGCTCCAACCGGATTAAAGCTTACAGATACACAGAATAAACGCATGTTTAGTGTTAGTCTTATCTTATAGGGCTGTGGTACTTCACTCTTTGAGACTAGATATGAGAATTAAATCAACTTGATGTGATACACTTTCGTCCAGTTAGCATACACCGGGAATTACAATCAGAGACATCAAATACAGCAGGTAATACTAGAAATCGTTAGCATAATTAATACTAATTTTTACACTGCCGAGCTTTCAGCTATTTCTTACAATTAACGATTGACGCGCAAACCGATAGGAGAAGATGCATTACTAGCAACATATGTATCATGTGGCAGGAGGTATAGGAATGTGTAGATCAATTAAATTATCAGTTTAAAGCTGTTATAATTCATGCCTGAACAGTAGGGTGAAAGTGAAGGCGAAGAGAAAGTCACACGATTGAATTAATATTACAGTGACTTCAGAGAAGATATACGGCATTGCCATTCCCATTACCAGCCGCTTAGAACTCATATGTAGGAATTAATTGATATTGATTAGCATTAGTAAATAGTAGCTACTCTCGACGTGTTGCACGTTCTTAAAACTATTTAAATAAGTTCATCGTACACATCGTTTAGTGCGTAATTAATTAATGCGATGCGAGCTCACAGGTACGTTCTTTTAACACTTAATTAGAACAAACAACAAAAGTTAATACAGATACTCAAGAAACACACAGTGCTGTAAATTGACAAATTATCCACAACATCCAGTCTTGACAGGGGCAGGTTCCTGTTCGACCACAACCACGCTACGTCGATTTGCTGTTTTCTTTTCAATTCCTTCCGATGTGGTCACCATTCTCTCGCTTAGGTCCAAAAATAGTTCTTCAATATTGTGATTTAACTTGGCAGAGGTTTGGAAATGTTTAGCACCAACCAAGGAAGCGTATCTAGGGGAAAAAGACAGGTTTGATACGTCCATTCAAGACATAAAATTGCACATTATTTTTTAAAGCTGTGCTAGCAGTACTTTTACTTTCACGTCAAAATTATCGAGCAAGTTAAATTAAGTTTTTAAAAATAAATTATAAACTCACGTCTCGGCTTCTTCTGCACTGACAGTACGTTGCTTTTCTAAATCAGTCTTATTCCCAGCTATGGACAAGGAAATATCGTTGCCGAGCATCTTCTTGAGTTCTTTGACCCAATTTTTTACCTGTTTTTATAAACGAAGGATAGGTTTACATTAAGAACGCATTATAGTATAGAATGATTAGCCGTTTCTTCTAATTCTGACCTTCTGAAACGAGTCCTGGTCAGTAATGTCGTAGACTAAAATAGCTCCGTTCGCATCACGATAGTAGATTGGTCCCAGGGCATGAAATCGCTCTTGACCAGCAGTGTCCCAAATAGCAAGCTGAATTCTTCTACCCGATAGATTGATTTTCTTCTGCAGAAACGACGCCTAGTTGAATAAAAAGGGTATTATAATTTAGAGCTCAGCTATCAGATCCGAATAGAGGTGTATTCTGATTTGTCGGCCATGTATCTGTTCACTAACCTGTAATGTGGACACATGACGCTCATTGAACTTGTCTTCTACGTAGCGAAGGACGAGCGAAGTCTTTCCCACGCAACCCTCGCCCAATAAAACGACTTTGAAGTTAAAGGAGGATGACCCCTGGCCTTGATTCATATTCATTTTCACGCCTTCTAGACTTGCACTCAATTCCAAGCTTCTCCGTGGCAGCTGACAGGTTTAGAAACCAGGGGCCTCGTCCCTCGTGGTATTCAAGTGTCCAGAGATCGAATATTTCTCCAGAACTCGTGATTCTTATTGACTCAATCCGAATTTTAATGGCTTGGAACTATGTAGAGTACAAGGAAATTGAGACTAATCAAGCCAGCCACATCAAATCAAAATCCAACCAGTATGCATCCAATTCGTGGATTTGAATTACTAAGGTCTCAGGGCTGAATCAATTCACTATGCAAGGCTATTGAGGCAGATGGCGCTACGTGCATTTCAACTATTTTGGAACCACGCTTATTAGATTAAGCTCGAGATTATTTTCGAGATTCGAGATTTCGAGATCTCTCTCATTGTCAGATTCAGATGTCCGACCAACAGTAAATGAAAGCATGGGGGGGGGGGGGGCTCTAATTTTGTTGTACGTTTGGCTGGTCTACTCACCTCTCTGGTACATATCATGGTCTACATAATTTAATTTAATTCGTAATAATCATTCCGACAATAACAATTAGCAATTGCATTCTATTTCTGTTGGCTTAAATCAGCTAATTAGAGCTAATCATCAGTACTAACGATGTAACACAAATACATATATTTATCCTACAATAAATATGACTTATATTTTACATGTAACCTTCCAGAAATAAACTGACACGTCACTTAATTTCGTGCATCGAACGTCTTTACCTCTTTGGCGTAATTAAATAGTACATAATTCATCTTTAACCGAAACTCGAACGTTTTGCAATGTCAATTATCGTTCACAATTCACAATTGGAGAGGAGCCTGAATTGAGAAAGAGGAAATTAGGCATGAGTTTGCAGACGTTTTCATTTGTATTTCTCTTTTCGTCTAGCTATTAGTTAGGGTAACAGATACATACATGGTTGAATTTGCTATTCTTATATTTAATGAGAAATCATGCATCATCCGCGAATATAAAAATAATACCCCCACAGTATTTGATGCTTTATTTTTTTGCGTTGTGATTGTGACTTCTGAAATTTCGAAGTCCGATGGGAAAGCTCATAAACTACTGCCAATGCCGCAGGGCGCAGGGGAATACAATGCTGGCAGAACGATCTGTCTGTAAACGGGTAACGGTTACCGGGCAGAATGAGAATTGAAGCTATCAGCTTGTGTTTACAATGTTGACCTCTGACTCAGACCTCAGCACATGTTAAAGATCCATTCTATTTTTGAGCCTAACACAAAGTTTTTGTTAGTAAAATGGGGCGATTTTACGCACGCAACGAAGTTATTAACTACTGAATTTATTTAAATTTGTATTGGCATTTTTGTCGAGAATAATTCAAGGGCACGGATCATGTTCGCAGTTATCTTTTCACTCATGCTTGTGGTATTCATGATAGCTGGCTGATGACGCGGACTCTATTGAAATCAGATTAAAACATGAGAAGATGATCATGGATCAAATGGATCTTGGTTCATGAAGGTTGGGTCTTCTTTTTGGCATGTACGCACTAAGATTCTTAAATACGCTTACGCATTGACATTTGACTTCCGTAATCGTATCCAAGCGGCAGTTGCTCAGCGCGTCAATTGTCACCATATACAACTCTACCGGTAGGAGCAAAAAATCAATACCAGGCATCGGATCGTAGCCCCGTGTCAGTGTCTCGTAATAATGATTTATCCTTTTTAACCTTATTGAGCTACGAATTGGATGCAATCTGGCTCAAACTATTGTTTTGTCGATTCTGGTAAGAAGCCGATAATAATAGCCTCGAAACAAAATAGTCTAGGTTTAATTATTATTTATAATCGCACCGGTCAACTCTCTGGGTCTTTTGGCTCAATACGCATAGAATAACATAACGAGCGAGAGGGTAACGGTACGACACATACAGAGCAGATGGGCCACGAGGATTCCATGCTTAGGGGCTGGGCTTTGACTCATCCGAGGAGGCACAAAAAGTGTCAAATTCTGATCTTCGGTGCCGCGTATTGTGTGTGCCGGCTCGAAAAGATCTCTTCTGCTCCTCTGCATTGCATTGTGCGTGAATGGCATCGGCGGCATGGGAAACTTGTTGGGACCAGCCACGCGTTCTTCCTGCCCCCGAACACCCCAGTGATCCCCCCGCAAAAAGCCCTCCTCCGTCGTCAGACGCATTCTCTCGGATCATTTTAATATCCACGCCACCGCAAACAGTCCGAAGTTATTGACACCAAAAAAACGGCACCATAGCTTGTTACTGCTTCTTGAAACATCTTATCAGAAAGAGCATAAAACCAGGAAAACTCTCATACAACTGTCACAAAATGATTTCATGACTAAAAGCAAAATATGCCACGGTATCATCTCGCATTGTTGGCCTAAGATGACTTATTGCACATTGCACATGGAGTGCAGAGCAGACGGCTGTTCTTCTGGGTAAACCGGGAGTTCTTGTGGCCGAGATCAATGGAGGGCTGATCGGGGGTTGTTGAGCTGAGAGGACTGAGCAGGTCGTTCCTCGAAGCGTGGAGGCAACAAATGTGACAGGGTTTCACAGAATCCTGCGATCCCGTCGTCGTTGGGTCTCACACGTGAGAAAAACTATTCATGAACGAAATTCACTGTTTGTTATGTTATGGGTACTGTGATCGAATGCGATCGGGGATAGCTAGTCGAAGGCTTAATATTATTAATACCAGTCTTAATTATGCATCTTTTGTAATTGACTGTTAGCAGTGTTTTTGCTGTCGTCCCAGTACATAATTGCACCAAACTATATTTATCCAAACTAGGTAAACAATTTCAAAACAATAGCTCTTTACATACTTTAGATTCGATTTCCAACTTATTATTTATATTCCGAAGTCCGATTCCGATTCATCATCTTCGAGATCGGGGCCCTTATAACATCAAAATCTAAAAGCAAATCAATTGATAAAAGCGCCCCTTAAGCCAGTCCTTCTATATCACTTGCAATGACACTGGTCGATATGGCCTAATTTTTCATTTCAAAAGATCAATTAAAACAGAGCTTTCCCTACATTTCACGTGGAATGCTCTCAAAAGCCTTGTATTCCGTGATAATTATGATTTACATACCACGTAGAAGGGTTGAACGGTGTGTGCACCACCCTGTACAAGCAACAGAAGGAGTGAAAATTTGTTGGGCGGGCGGAGTGCATCTGAGGCAGCGTGAGTTCTGCGAGGAGAGAGAGGAAGCGTCTCTGGTCGACAGAAGAGCGTGGGGTCTGAGTCTGAGTCAGTCAGGAATTGTCCACTGAGAGCCCGCCATTCATCCTATTGTTGCCCAGAACATTGTCACTTGACCTAGCAAGATCAACTGGACGCATCTCCAAGTCACTCACGCCGTGATTTCACTGAAAAAGCATCCACTGGACCCGTCTCCGTCTCAGGTATGTGTTGTCACTACTTTTGGCTAGTCCACGTGCTTGCATGATGGCGTAACATTCGGGAGCATCATAGGAATCGATCTGGCTGGTGTAGGCGTCAATGACGTCATGCAGGGCTCAGACGTCATAGTTTCTAGAAGATTGCCGGCTGGCTTCATTTGTCTTGAAGCAACCCACGCCACGCCACGCTGCTGCTGTCTTCCTCGTGCATTTTCATTTTCATGAGCCGGCATTCCGAATTCCGAATTCGGTTTTTTTGGAAGCATCTCCCGGAAGCTCCTCGATTTTGACAGAAGTATTTCTCTTTAGAGTGCCAAGTGGGAGAAGTTCTGATAGTTGTCATTTGCATAGATTCATATAACTTTGAGATATTGACATATGTGACTTGATTTGAACACACTGTTGAAAACTGTGAATCACTCAACATCCTCTGCGTCTACGTCATCCAAAGCAAATTATAGAAGTGTTATCCAAAAACGTGACGTCAAATTTGAGGTAAAAAGTAGAATCCACAGTTATGCGTACACTAATTCTTAACTTACATGGAACTTTCCGAGTGTGTATTCTCTTTCGAAATTATTGTATAATGGATTATTCCCAGGCCTAGTTAGAACTTAGAACTACATAGAAGCTTGTGCTCGTTTTGTGTGCATGTTGCAGTAACGCATTCATGGACGTATGACTTCATACAATAACAATTGTGTACCGTAGGTTAATGCATGGTTTATGAGGGGCATTGTCAGGCATGCAAATTTTCCCACCGTTTATTTGTCATTAAATTCTGTTGGCAAATCTGGATTTTGCAATTTGATTCTTTAGCCTTGTCTTGTCTGTGTAACCGTAGTCGAAGGCAATGAAATTATGTAGACTTAATTAACTTCTACCAGAGCTAACTCGTTTATCTTCTGCTGCAGTTCCTGTCAATTCCCGTGCCAAATTTTGAGATTGTGCATAAAATTATCTGAAATCATTCATTGCTTCCATTTCCATTCATTCAAGCGTTGATTCATTCGGAAACTGCACTCTGCCCTGCATAGCCGGTACATAAGGGAGGAGGAGTATGGGATAGGAATTTGCACTGCACTTCACTTCGACTTGCGAAATTCCTTGCAGCAATCATGCAGAGTGCCAATTAGATAGAGTAGTCCGCCTTGTATTTCGCGAATTTCTCCTGCAATGCGCTTGATAATTCACATGCGGAACACTTTTTTGCTAGTGCAAAGGAATCATGATGCAAGGTGCAGTGAACATGAACAATTGCTATGTGTGGTTTTCATTAGTAAATAAATAAAAGCTTTTCGATTCCTTGAATAAAGCATCATCGAATTTCCGTGATCGCATTTCATTGCATGTGGTTTTAAGTAGGAATTAAAGTTTTTAAAGTTAGAAATTCATTATCCTGATTGCCACGCAGTAGTTAACGAATAGCGAGCTATGCCGAGTCGCAGGATGCAGACAGGAATGGCGTGGACGTAGGGATGCATTTTCGGATTTTTGCACAAATTACGCGCATCTCTGACCTGTGTAACTTGTCCCAAGTTAGTCTGCTTTAATTGAGACTACGAATTCCGATGAGACCACAACCACAACACAAGGCATACTGTATTTATGTAAATACAAGAAATGAGAGGTAGCAGCCATATTGTATTAAGTATACCAAAAACAGTGCATACATACATGTATGAAGGCTGTGTGGCAGCTTGACGTCCCCTTGCACTTGGACGACATCAACACCGTAGTTCATCTCGTCCGTCAGCTTGACAGACCAACCTGTGATTTTAATCGGTAGAATATTGTTATTATTATTCTCTCAGCCTCTCGTTGTTCTGACCCCAAAACCTACATACCAATCAACTAAAACGCTAATCGACTTGTACTTTTCCCCTTACATACCAGACCATTACCAGCTCTCATTAACAAAACAACCGTTCTCCTCTCCGTTCCTCCATGACATTCACACATCAGGTCGACTCCAATTCTTTTCATTCATTCTTCGAGTTAGCTAACTTCTGGTTTTCCACTTCCTTCCACATACACGCTTTACAATTGCATGGCATACCTCAACGCTAGCTTTCTTACAATTTCAGTGCTCATCATGCAAAACACTGCAATGCCTCATGCACATACAATTACAAAGGGGGATTTTCATGAGCCAAATTGCTAAGCCGGTTTGCAACAGACTGTAAAGATTTCACAAATCGCTAATCATTTTTCTTTCGGTTCTTAAATAATTTCCGGGCTTGTATCAAGAAAATGCTGTACCAAAACCCGTCGACTTTAGTGTCAAAATAGGGCGGCGACGTGGGCATGAATCTTGACGCTGGAATAGAATGGAATTTGGAGGGCTAGAAAAATAACCCGGGAAACCCCGAGGATCCAAGATCCAACAAAAGGGATTAATGAAGTAAGAAGGACGCCACGCCAGACAGTATTCACTGCACAGTTCTGAGACCATGTAGAAGGTTCCGTTTTTCATTCATACAGAACACGGCGGCATCGGGCATTCTTACGTGTCCTACAGTCCTACCTATTGACTTGGGTATTTATAAGGGTTCGGGTGCCTGATTGTTCCCCCAAGCAAGGAATTTCCCGGTTTTTCTTAGAACCCTTGAGATTTTTTTCTTTCAAAAGCGTCTTCCCTCCCGTAATGTCTCTCCGCAATGCAACATGCTTGCAGTTGCAGTGGTGGGTACTTATTCCGGGTGCAATGTGAGAGCATGGGCGCCAGGTGGGAAGGACCTTGCTTGTACTCTTTTTGGGGTAACCCTCCACACACGATTCGATTACCGGTGCATCCAATCCAAGACACATTGCATTGCTCAACCTGGCTAGACTGCTTCAGCAAAGCTGCAAGGCGGAAGCATCCGCTTCCCTACAAGTCAATTTCCTTAAAACCGTTTCCATTAATAACCTGTAACTAATGAGCCTGGCAGTAAAACTAAGGGTTCAAGTACTTAGCGAACCTTGACGGTGTAGCATGGAAAAGAATGCAGTTTTATTTCTTGAAGCAATCATCATTCAGATGCATAATGCATATAGAAAGTCGTTGTCCTACACAGGTTCAGGTTCAACTGAAATCCGATATCTGTAAACCTCCTACGACATGGGGACAGCAAGTCCCCTCAACTTATTGGACGTTGACGATTACCGATTTGGAATGATGAACGAGGATGCGGTCGAGGCATCATCCGGCTGACAGTAATGCAATGTTTCTAAAACTGCTTCACTCGTTACACTTGTGAAGTGTGCGGGTAATTCCATTTTCTTCGATGGGGACTAGCTATACTTAAAGTTCTAAAAATGGGGGACGAAGCCGTGCATTAGTGAGTACTGGACTTGAGGTTTTGTATGTTGAGGGTGTAGAAAATTTGGCTTGCTCTCGGCTGTTAGCTTGCACTTCAGAGGAAAAACGCGTATTGTCTTCTAAATAAAATATCTGCAAATCTTCGACAGGGTTCACGGTTCATTCACATACTTTTCGCAGATCTCAGAGCCTAACCCAAGTCCAGTGGTCAATGACACGCATATACCGCTTTTCCTGCAACTTCAGGTGTTGCTGTAGCTTATTTATTTTTTATTTGCGAACTGGAGCTGGGGTGATCATCTCCATGAATTAAGCGGCTTAGCAGAAGTTTAATTTAGAAACATTATGATTTTATTACTGCCTAATGACATCCACAAACATTCTTGCACCGTTCGATTGAAATCCCAAATTCATACATTTACATTTTGTGCTGACAGGGACAGAAAATTTTATGGCAGAAATTTGAAATGTAAATGCGTGGAAATGAGCCTGATCGGTTATGATAAGACTCTGGGAAAGTCGTATGATATCTGCTGATTTGAATGTATGAAGCCGCACTGTCAGCATATAAATGTCGGGCCATAAGAGGAGGAGGGATTCCTTGAGGCTAGGAAGCATCTCGATCATGAGAACGACGAGACCTTCGTCTTGTTCTTCAGATTGACTGAAGTCGAGATGATGAGTCAACTTTCCACTAGTTTCAACATGGCAGGTTCAAGGTTGTACTCGAATTAAAACTTATAATCTATCATATCAGCCAGCAGCAGGTAATCAAAAAAAGGTTCAATAGCCTACCTGCAACCCTTGCCTTTCTCTAGTTCCAGGAGAGGGCAGAGAATTAGAAATTCCAAAGCTCGCCATTGCACGGGCTGATATACTCCCCCAAGAACACGAGCCACTCTGGATTAAGACCCTTGACCGACCCTTAATGATCCTTTTAGCATGAGCAAACACGGAAATTTTGTTTTCGTTAAAGGGATGGAGATTATTCATTTCTGGCCAGTCGATATCTTACACTCCAGCAGTGCGGAAGTGCGCCAGTTTCTCAGAAGTTGCTGAATCGGCTTATTGTTCAATAACTGCTACTTCGATAAAGTTTCCAGCGAATAAAACAACACCTGTGTTGTGCCATA
>VNWX01000117.1:0-31581 GCA_009869905.1 Ceratophysella communis
ATGAAGTTGAGCACACCCTCGCCACTGTCACTGTTTCAATCAAAGAAATATGGCTATTTTTCGGACAAAATTTTTGATTTTATCCACAAACTTTATTGGACCATTCAGAATTATTTTACCACGGCGAAGCGCATAGACAACGGACGATAGTGACAAACACCAAGCCTTAATATAGGAACCCTATAATTTTCACCAGTTTATAATAACTAACATATTTTACATTTATTAGGAGTAGGATTAATTAGAGAAGTAGAATTTATGAAGGAATTCTTTTTACGGTATGAACTGTTAATTGTTCTGATTTGAGTGAAATAGAGTGAAATTGTTGGCCAAAAAAATTTAAATATGCATGACCGTCGGCTAACTTTGACTATTCGGAAACGGCAATGTAATTTAATATTTAAGGCCATATTATGAGGGACGTTAACTCCAATGCTAGTTTATGGAAGCAACATGCAGTAGGTACGAATAATTTAGATTGTGAGAAACATACATAGATACCACAGCATACAGATTAGTTTGACTCACATCACATTGCTACAAATTGCATGCCTAAATCTGGCTAACAGACGAGGCATTTTATACTACTAGTACTAGACAAATCTGCAACAAATACAAATACAGCCAAATCATTAATGCTCTAACATTAGCGGGTGTTCTTAGCACTTACTGATTTCGGGTTTCTATAACGTAGTTTGAATAAATGTTAATAGCACGCAGCGCACGGGTCAACTGTAATAATTTAGTTCTAATGTTGACTGCTAATGTAATAATGTGTATTAAGAGATTTAGGTTTAGGTTAAGATTTTCTTAGAATTTAAGCTGTAATTTAAGACTTTGCTTCAAATTTGAATCTCGTAATACAGCCTTAAGTTCGGAGCTCCGCATAATAGCAGCGTAGCAGCAGCGCCAGCAAAGACGCACAGAGCACAGATTTGAGAGTGGCTGAAAGGCGGAGCCTAAATATTGAATTTAGTCTGGGATATTTGAAAACAATGTGCTCGTCTGTCTCAAGCCGGAATTATACTTTTTGTGTGGTTTATTAATTCGGTCATCGGTCATCATCGGTGGTTCATTGTTGTCCGTGATTAATTCTCCCACTCGTTATTCCAAGTTGAAGGTAAGTCATCCGTCAGTTAATCGGTAATCGGTACTATCAGTGCGTAGTTATTTAAGCTTCACACATCAGTTGTCAGTAGACTGTCAGCTGTACGAACGGTACACGGTCAAGCTCAGCCCGAATGCACATTTACGTGAAAATCTATTTTAGTATTAAATATTATATATGTAATTCGTATTTATTCAGTATTCTTCATTCATATGTACTGAATTAAGCGCGTACTTAGTCAAAAGTTGACTTGACAGTGCGTACTTAATACATAATGACAATGACTAATGGCAGTTCCAGCTAGGAAATTCTGCTAGGCCTAAAAACCAAAACCTATATTGATTGTTGATTAAATCCCTCTGTTTTATTAATTTATGCTTTACATAATTTATTTACAGATTGTGCAGTTCGTCTATCATCCAGAGACATTACATTTCTCTTGTACCGTTGAGCGTGAACCTGAGGATCAAAATGGCATTGCAGAAAAAGAACGTCGTTCAACAGTTTCAGCAAGGAGAGGATTTTCGGCCTACAGCTAATCAAAGTATTGTCAAGTATTTGAAAGGAGTCGGCAATAACCTTCATGAAGTGTCTACCTACGCCGGTAATACATTCCTGGTGACAATGCCCAAGAAATATCGTGGCCTTGTTTATCTCAGTAAAGGAAACAGCCTGGTGATTGATCCGATTGAAGAAGGGAATAAGGTCAAAGGTGAAATTAAGTGCCTTCTGGAGCTCAGCTCTGTTGTGCAACTCATCAATCAACGACATTGGCCGATTGTTGAGTCCGAAAATGAATTGAGTATGGACCGGGAGCTCATTGTAGAATTTTTCACCAAAGATGTAGAAATGAAAGGTAGAATTTTCGCTTTCGCTTGTTTCAAACCTAATTTTCAATGATTGTGCTTATTTTTAAGCTCGTATGATTCCGTTTCAGGTCAGCGGGACGCCACTGACATGTTCCCACCCATCTCTGGCTCTGAAGACGACAGTGATGAAGACGACGATGAAGAGCAAGAAGATAGTCAAGTCTTCCAAGATGCTTTGGAATGTTGTTCGACGGAGAATGGTAATACTCCTACACAATAATCAAGAAGACATCTTAACTCAAAACTGCTCTTTCAGCAAGCACAAGAATTTCACAGCAAGAATTTCACCAAGCACAAGTTATGATGATACAGCTAACAGTAAATGAAAACGTATGTTTATGAAGATTAATGTAGGATATTAATTATAGATTCTATTTACCATAAAAGCAATGTATATGTGCCACGTCACTATTTTTACACCACGTTCTTTCAATAATAAATTGTTGTGAAACTTTCCTACGCAAGGCTTATCCGTTGTGATGCATATGAGACTTGTGAATCGCCTGCGTTTCTGCTAATCTAACCATACTTTAGCGATAACCGCCTTGAATTGAATTATTCGAGACTTATTCGATCCCCGGGCCACATACCGTATCAATGCTTTTATTTTCGAAGCTTTATCAGTTAAGGATCTGTAATTCAAGTAGATACGTACATTAAGTTAGCATGCACACATACTTTGGTAGGGGTCATATAAGATTCTTTATCAAACGTATGGATGAAATATTTTAGCCTTGAAACACCCAGGATAGGCATTTTTAAACCCTTTTCTAATTTTAGGGAATTTTAGGCAAACTCGGCTTATAACCGCAAGTTTGTCAATCGCAGGTCCAAGATTGCTATTTATTAACGCGCGGACCGCATTTTGTTAGCCATCATAATGCCGTGACAAAAGTGGCGCTTTCTGCCATGAGTGGTAAGACGTCTGGCACGGACGAACACGTCCTGGCATAGTTCAATGCCAAGCTCGGTTATATAATGCGGTAAGAGTAGGTAGTTCTAATTTTAAATAACGATTTATGACTGAACGGAGGTCAAAGAAGATAGGCAATGGTAATCCCCCGGTAGATCGCCATAGTAGGTAGAAATTAAGATACCTTTTAATTTGCAGTGCATTGTTTGTCATTTTCCAATATTTCTGAATACTTGGTTTTGTTCTAGATTCCAGGCCAGGTATGGAACTTTGAATGCTTTTTGTTTAGTTCAAGGTAAGGGATGAATTGGTGCCCATTTTTTGTTAATTCAGAGATTTAAACATGATTAATTTACTTAATCTAAAATTTAAACGACACAGATCGGGCAACGGAAGCTGTTTTGGTAATTCGTGCCTATTCTCTGTACTGTATGTCTGCTGGCATTGGCCAGCGAATCAAAGAGGAGAGCTGGCGCTGTGAGCCGGAGCGGATGTAAGACGTGGATTGATTTTCCATGATGTTCACGTGGACCGTGTGCTCGGGTCTCACTCTCTGCTTCCTCCTCAGCCTCTCAGGAGCCACTTCTGACGACCCGGCGTTTTGTCCAGCTACCCAGCCTGCTGCAGCTTGTACCATGGCCGACCGAGAACAATCCTTCATCATGATCAAACCCGGTAAACAATAATTAAAATTAGGTGGCGTATATGAAATCCATCAATCATATTTTTATCAAGCTAACCGGCCGGCATCAATGCCCTGCTGTTAGCATTAAAGCCGTGTATTCGTAATTTCAATGTTTATTTAATTATGTGACTCATTTCCAGACGGTGTCCAGCGTGGACTCGTGGGTGAGGTCATCAAGAGATTCGAGCAGAAGGGATTCAAGCTCGTGGCCATCAAGATGCAAAATGTAAGAATTTAACAAATTTTAATATGTAATACATATACCGGCGTTCATCCTTTTTCCAATTTTTAAATTCTCAAATACGCTCTTTTTAAGATCAAAATTATGAATTAGGTACTGAGACCTATCTATGAGTATGCTTGTTGCTTGTATAGCTGGAGTGCTGAGGCTACGAGAAGGGTTTCATGTGTGGCATGTGGCAATGGGAGGAGTGGACCAAATTTTTTGCTCAGCTTTGACAAGGTTATCCAGAGGTTGTCCAGAGTCCACATGCTTGGCTTCCATGCCTACGACTATGAGGCTTAATTCGGTGCTACCTAGGTGCCTGTGAAAATTTAGTATTCACGGCTTTATTCTATCTATATCTATTGAATCACATTATTTGATATTGTCCAGTCAAGAGTTAGAGCAAATACTTG
Source organism: Ceratophysella communis (assembly GCA_009869905.1). NCBI lineage: Eukaryota > Metazoa > Arthropoda > Collembola > Poduromorpha > Hypogastruridae > Ceratophysella > Ceratophysella communis. The sequence goes on from VNWX01000117.1 coordinate 4,215, forward strand.
AACTTTCAGTTACAGTTACTGTTACTGGCAGTTCTTTATGATAGTAATATTTATGTTCGCATTAGCGTTTAGCTCTAATTAATAATTCACTTTACCCTCAAATGATTTGGAATTTAAATTAGGCGATTTTAAACAAGTCAGGTGCAAAGTTTCGCCCCGGGACGTGATGCTTAAATTAGTTCCTCTCTCAGGAAAACTTCTTCCAAATTAAACGGAAAACTGTAAATTAGTTCAATGAAACATATGTCGGCTCCTCTGCACTGCACCAGTACGCAGAATAAAAGTATGTATGATGTTATGAACTGCAGTTAGTTGATTCTACGAACAAATTTGATTGCTGGCATGCTGTGACTTAATTGAGCTTGTATTGCCCTCTTTATTTCAGGCTGAGGAGTCTCTGCTGAAGAAGCACTACGAAGACCTTGCCACCAAGCCCTTCTTCAATGGCTTGATCAAGTACATGACTAGCGGACCCGTCGTTCCAATGGTGAGGCTTTACAATTACAACTAATCAATAGTTATGTCGAAATTCAGCATTAAGAAGCCGGAGGAAGAGCTTGAAAGCCAATTTAGCCTTTTTAACTGACCAACGTTTGTTTATTGGTTTGACCAGGTTTGGGAAGGTTTGAACGTAGTGAAGACTGGTCGTCAAATGTTGGGTGAGACGAATCCCGCCCAATCTCTGCCCGGAACCATCCGTGGAGACTATTGCATCACCGTTGGCCGCAACATCATCCACGGCTCTGACTCCGTCGAGGCTGCCAAGAAGGAAATTGCCCTGTGGTTCAAGCCTGAGCAAGTGACACGTTGGAAGAGTGTTGAAGACCCTTGGCTCTACGAGTAGATCTGGATTACAATACAACTCTAGAAACCTACTTTAGTGCTTTGAGTCCCCTTAGCATTACTCCACAAAACATTCCTAGCTTGGAAAATAAATCAGAGGAACAAAAATATTGCTACATCGGCTAATTTTCCCGTGAACTTTTATTAACCTAATATCCTTCAAAACGTACATTGTACTTAGCAACAAGGGTAAAACAAGAATCGGTCGCGTAACACAGCCTTAAGCAGAGAAGTACTGTACCATTGTTTAACTTAAGGCAGGCAAACGTAGACAAGAGAGCTTGAATTTGAGCTTCCAAATTCCAAATGAGATGTTGAGTGAGTAATTGTGTGATACTGGAGCATCCATAATTGAAAACAACTTGGAAATGGAATACTTCATTCGTAACTGACTGCAGATAAATTTCTTAACGAATAGGTACCCTCTAATCTTAAGAATTTCAGACATCAAATCGTAGGCCTTGATAATCAAATAGTAAAACAGCAAATAATACCCAGACTAAATTAAGTCCTGAAACACCTGCAATTAAGCGCTTTGTTGAATTGCTCCTTGGTCGGGAGGTCATGTTTTGAAGCTGTATACTGGATTAGAAGGAAGCAAATCAAAGGAATAAAGCTAGAAGATTTCCGCCCATTGTTCTGTAACAGCTTCAAGAACTGCGAAATTTACACGTTATTTCTCAAAGTAGGCCTTTACTCTCGACGCCGGGCACTGCAAATGTTAATTTCGATTGATTATTTTCCAAACAACACACGGTCCTTACATTCGACACTTGTATATCAAGGAACTTCCACTGCTAGCCCAGAAGAAGCTAGTTGGTTAGAAGTTTTATTAGTATCGACGACTCAACCCACACACCACAAACACTTGTGTTTGTGGTGTATGTATGGAGTCAGCAGCGCAGCGTTCACCAAGTTTTACTCCACACTCACTCTACAAGTTTTTAAATTTTCGTGGAGTGAATGACGTCACTCCACAAAATGACCGCTCTGGACAACACGTTATGATAGCTTGTTTTCGTGCGGGAAAATACAAACCGAACTTCAGAGCTTGTAAATATTCAGCAAAAAACACGTCAAATTCTATAAATTTTGTGATTGATGAAAATATTAAATAAATTCTGACTCATATCAAAAGTGTGACAGTACCCGCACAACACCGAGAAAACGGGTAAGCTAGGCTGCACGGTCCCATCATCGGTATCGGTAACTACCCAGCCCCGGTCAGAATTAGATCAATATTGACCCTGCTAAAAATTACTGGGCCTTCACTCAGGTCAGGTACTAGTCACGGCGGAATCCGCCCCGTTCAAAATTGTCACGTCTGACTCCCGGCACTAGCGCTGCCAGGATTTCATTTCGGGAGGGGCCAAAAATTAAGATCTTTTATAGCGAATCAAATTTTTGCTGATTTTACTCTCAAAAATTAACATTTTCATGCAATATTGGCCAAATTAACAGTCCACGAAGCCTATTTGCGCCGCTGGCGCTGAGAATTTTTGATATTTACTCACTAAAATTTAGTTTTTAATCTCAAATTGACCAGTTTTGCTGCAAAACTGTGGGGGGAAGTAGTAGATAAGGCCAAGTGGCGCCACAGGCGCGTAATTTTTTAGATAAATGTACTAGAGAATGTTCAATTTTGAAGGTTTCTTGAAACATTTCGAGGGGACCGGGCTGGGCCGCTTGGTTTGGAATGGTGCTTATATGGTCCCAATGTGCAGGGTAATGCAACATTGAGTTCACTTTGTTAGGTTAGGTTTTCCGAAATCCGCGCGACATAGTTACTAGAATTCATGGTATGTAAGGTTAGGTAAGTATATCCCCAAAACTCTTTGAAAATCTTGCTTCTCACAATCACAATGTTAGTGTTAAGTAACCAGTAGTGAGTAGAAGATCAACTGGCCAGTATTACATACAAATATACATACAACAGGCTGGTTTAGTTAGATATACCACGATTAAGAGACAGTTATTAACTGCGGAGACGACGACGAGCCTGTCCGTCCGTCCGTTTACAGGATAATTATCTTGATATTATCTTGAATGAATCAACTTAAAGGGAAAGTTTGTTCACTAATGGACATGACAGGTCAAGAGCATCAACTGGTTAGATTTTGTGTCACAGTGGTGACCTCTAAGGTCAAGTCACAGCAGAGGTCAACATGCGGTCTTAAGGAATGTGGGGCATGTGGGCTGTCAATCGAACAGTTATGGCTAATAGATTACAGCAATGTCATTGGGTTTGACCTTTGACCTTTCTAGGGGTCACCAGAGGTCAAGCTTTATTTAATACAGCATTCGAATCGCTAAGACCATTCTATTAACATTTCGACACTGGATTTGACCTTTTATCTATCCAGAAGTCACCTATGAGGTCAAACTTTGAATAATGTGTTGTGTCTCCGCAGATGTTTACATTCCTCCTTGTTTGGTTTATTTTTGTCGTTTTTACTTTAAATATTGCTGTGTTTTTTGTAAACACCTTTTTGTATTCGTTTTGTGCTACAGGATTATCCAATGAGTTGGTTGCTTGGTAGCCGAGCCGGAGGGGGGCCAGTCAATTCCACCTCAAGCAGTACTTCAAATCTTCCCATCGTGAATGAACCCGTTGAAGATCAGGAACCAAGTGATTCGGAATTACCCTCAAGCGATGAATCCAAAAAACGAAAGCGCGAATCAGTAAATTACGCGGAAACGAACGTAAATCTGCAGTATTATATTATTACAAATTGAGTGCGTATAGTTTGGGATGATTCGGATTGCTGATGGCACAATTACAATTATAAATTGCAACTAATTTTCTTTCAGTTCGCAATCAAAGAAAGTAAATTCACTTGGATTGTAAAAAATTTGGATATAAGAGATATCACTTCCAATGAAATCAACTCGCCAGTATTTCAAGAGGAACATGATGAAAGTTCTTGGTAAATATACAATTTTTGCTACGAAATTGACTTTTCATATAAGTAGGTAACAGTAGTATTCAATCAAGATACCATTACTGAACAGGTCCTTACTTATGTGCACGGGGGATGTGAACAACATAACTTACATCCAAGTGGGACTTAAATTAGTTCGAAACAAGTTTTGCAAGCTGCTTGAACTTGAAAATAAGAAGAAAAAGCACCAGCCAGTGAAAGCTCGCTACACTTTTGAACTAAAGTATGGAGATGAGTCCATCTCACGAGGTAGTCCATATATTTAGTTGACGACCGAATATTTTCATGTTAATTTTATGTTGCATCATTTTTCCTTGAATTAGGACAAAACAATGAGTTTCAAATCGCTGTGTTCAAATCATGCGGCTCAGCATTCTACATTCAAGACTTCTGCGAGAAAGTAAAGTTGCAGACTGCTCAATTCACCAACACTATTTCTCGGAACATAGAAATTCTATGCAAAGTGTTTGTGTATGAAGAGCCAATCCATCGCATAGGTGGAGAATTGACTAGCTCGGATTTGAAGCGAGCTAAAATAATGGTGAGCTCTTTTAGCTCAATTTATGAGGATCGAAAGTTTGCCGATGCCGTCATTACTGTAGACGATGAGAAATTCGATGTTCATAAAATTATATTAATGGGTAAAACTCTAACTATAAATTATTTAAATGACTGGAACAATTTTCTACTTACCATGGAACGGGTGCTAATGTCAATCAAACTTCTTCCAGCAAAAAGTGAAGTCATAGATGGACTTTTACGGAGCGATACTATTGAAGGCAATTCTGGCAACATCAACATGTCCCAGTTCGACAAAGAAGTTGTTAAAGGAATGATCGAATTCATGTACTGTGGCCATACTGATTCTTTGAAAAAATATGCACATGAGTTTTTGGAGATAAGTGACTACTACATCATTCCTGAGTTAAAAAATGAAGCTGAGCGGTTTCTCTACGAGACATTAAATGTATGATCAATGTATTATCACCTTTTAGCACTGTTTATATGAATTGAGCTAATTGGCTAATTTATGCTGTAGGTACAGTCAGCAGCGCAGTGTTTTCACCAAGCGGAATTGTTTCGTGCCGAACGACTGAAAAAGAAAGCCTTGGAGTTCATTCTCCAGAACCGGATTGCTGTTTCTAATACCTCGTATTATAAACAGATGGAAGAGAACAATGGAAAGCTGATCACTCAACTGTTTCTTGGTTGATTTCTCAATATGGTATTATAAAAAACAAGATTAACTTTAGCCTCTGCCCTTCAGGTATGCACAAATGATGTTTACCAACGCACTTTCGTGTAAGTCCGTAAAATAAAACAATTTCAAAATAGCACGATTTCAAGACATTCGCATCTACAAAACTCATCTCAGTACACCTACTTTGATTCCAAATGAAAACCCTGCCGTTCTATAGTAAAAAATTAAAAGAATTGAGATGATTAATTCACAGAAATCAGTATCAGTAAGCAGGCGAATGTTCTGCATTCCCGCTTCAGTTGGACTTCATTAACAATATGCGTATAGTAAATAGGAAGCGTCTAGAAATAGTGTCTCAATCAGGCAGATAAGCTCAATTATCAAGGCTGAAACCTGAGCGGCTACCTGTTTCATAAAAGTTCTATACTACTTTCTTGATAGAATACTCTTATTAGAACGGTTCATTAATTTTTCTGTCAGTTTTTAATTGACTGCAGCCTATTCAAGTCCAACTATATTTATTTTCAAAGTTTTAATAGTGAGCCTGAAACGAATCTTCAATCTAGTGTTCTTAACTACCGTTATCATGGCACGGCCCAGCCGCTACTTTGATTCCCCAAAAGCACGCTTAGCTCAGTCTTCCGGTCTACGTCTTCTCAAAACACTGGATTTTCAAGATCTGATCTGTGCTGAAGAATCTAACTTTCCAGGAAACGAAGGGCCCGTTCGATTCGAGCATCTCATCATGCATCATGCCACGCCGCCACAGGGTTCGGTCATTACTCCGCCTTTGGCACCGAATCTTACCCCTCAACCTCAACGTAGCCGAAAGCGAACTATGACTCCTGCCAAAGCATTCAAATGGAGAGGAATACCCCAGTCCCCGGGTAACGAGGTGAGTCAGGAAGGGTCAAATAGAGGTCAAGATGACGACAAAAAGGAATATGACGGTGATAATTCGTCTCTGTCGGAGGGAGCCAAAGAAAATGCGAGTCCTGCCCACTCAGCAGATTTTGCAAAGCGTCTTTCCTTGAAAACACCGAAACGACGGCGTCAAGGCGAGAGAAACGCTGAAGCGAAAGTCAAGTATTGATTGACGATTGACGACTGCCAAACACGGACCCGGAAAACTTAAATCAGAATCAGAGGAACAAGAAAGCCTTAAAAAATGTACACCGTATACTCAGCCTTGTTTCAAATTTGAAGGGACAGAGGGATACTTTAGTGAGCTGTCTCTAATTACATTCAAATTCCATGGTTGATTATCAGGACGTTGACTACGATTCGAGTCTTAATTTAATGTAATTTGTTCTCATCAACAGATTTCAAAAACCTTCGCTGCAATGCTAAAGTCACGTTACCAAAATATTTACTTCATCTCACGCCGTCGTCCATGAATCATAAATATTCGTTGACCCAATTTATAATTAAAACTTAACCAGTACACCCCCTCCCTCATTTTCAAGAAACTTCCCAAGATCAGGTACGTTTTTAGGGTTGAGGGCATTATAAAAAATATTATGCCCTTTATGTCGTTCTTCTCAAAACCTACTTCACAGATATGTCCCGTTAACCAGCGAACAAAATTTTGAAATTAAATATATTATACGCATTATTGTCTTCAATAGGTGAATTCTATTTGATACAAATTTTTCCCTAAAGGAAGTCTGATACATAATAAACCTTCTCATACTTTTTGTATGCTTTTGTATTTTGCATATATAGAGCTAAAATTGAAATGCTAAAATAAAGCATACCTAGTCACCCCATTCTTAGACATGGGAGGTGGATAAATTATCATTTCATTACTGCAGTGAAGTGAATGCCGTTTTAAAATAGAATTTGAACTAATGTGAGCGACAGTAATAGTGAAGCGTGTATAGGTAAATTGCCTGCTTTCTCAATTGGATTGGATTATTTGCCTTGAAATATTGAATGCTGATAAGCACAATTCAATATCTGAGGACTGAGCTGTTACCTTTTTCTTGACGTTTCCATTATATATTTTCCTGCAGCATCTTCTTAGACTTTGCTCTCAGTTTAAACCTGACTGCAGAGCCTCGGCAAGTCAAACTATTTCTCCAGTTTTTAAAACCAATAACGACCCTTTAAAGAAACTTTGCATCTGGCGTTCGTACTTTCCTTATCATGGCAAGACCCACCCGCTACTTTGATTCCCCTAACGCACGCCAAGTTCAGTCTTCCGGTCTACCGCCCTTCAAAACGCTGGATTTTCAAGATCTGATCCGTGCTGAAGAATCAAACTCTCCAGGACACGCAGGACCGGTTCGACTTGAACATCTGGTCATGCCGCAGGGTTTGGTCATCACTCCGATATCGCCTCTGGTTCCAAATCTGACCCCTGAACGTAACCGAAGGCGAACCATGACTCCCGCTGAAGCGATCAAGTGGAAAGGTGTGCCCCAGTCCCCCGGGGAAGAGGTGAGTCAGGATGGGTCAAATAGAGGTCAAGATGACGACAACGAGGAGTATGACGGTGATACTTCGTCTGCGTCGGAAGGGATCAAGGAAAACGCGAGTCCTACACATTCGGCAGATTTTGCAAAGCGTCTTTCCTTGAAAACACCAAAGAGACGTAGTCGAGGAGAGAGAAACGAACAGGCGGAAGTCAAGTATGGACGACTTCAAAATCCGGATAAAATTAAAGTCCTTAAAGCAAGAATCAAGGAGATGAATGAAAAGCACGATGTTCACAAGGAAAAGGTCAAGCGTGGTAGACCCTCCGCCAAGGATCTCAAGGACAAGGGTAAGACTGGATTTCGTTCAATACCAGCCTTACATGTCTATCCGTATTGCTCATAAAATTTCGGATTTAAAAAAATTAAAAAAAAAAAAAAAAAGTTCTCGATTCGACCCGGAGTAATTTGTTTGTAGTTTCATAATTTTTGAAACGAGAGTCAAAACTGAGCCGATATTCTATGGGCGTGAGAAATACCGTGTCAATATCCTAATTCTACACTCTATTTTAATTCCAGCCGATGGAAAGGTAAACCTGGACACCCCGAAAAGACCTCCTCCTGAGAAAACATATGCCTGTGACGTCTGTGATAAGACTTTTGGGACCAAAGGTAAATTGAATGTGACCCTGGCAGAGACCTCATTTTTCTTTTGTAAAATCAAAGCTCCAACGATAGCAATACTATCAATTTATTTAGGTACTTTGAAGCAGCACGCGAAGGTTCACCTGAACCCGGAAATGCTTCTCTGTGTCCTTTGTGACAAGAGTTTCAAGACAGCAGGTAAACCACTTATCAAACCGTATTAACCATATCTAAACCATACCAACCTTCGGTTTGAATTTTTACCTGCATGCTTGGCTTAATATGCTGTAATGCACTTACTGATATTTCAGAGACATTAGCCACTCATCAACGTCTGCATCAGCCAGATAATCCTTATAGATGTGCCACTTGTTCAAAAGCCTTCACTAACCAAGGTACATTTAGAGTCCAATTTTTATCGAAATGTCCCGTTGGAGCATTTTATAAATTACGTAATTCATTTCCAGGAGCCTTGGATCGTCACGCCCAAACTCACGAGACCCAGCAGACCCCGAAGGGTTTGAAGCCCTACGCCTGTCCAACTTGTCATTTGACCTATGCCAATAAATTCACCTTGTCTCGTCACATCAGCAAAGCTAAGCATGCTGTTGAAACTGAAGAAACTTCAAAGCCAGAAGAGGATCTAGTTGAAATGGACGCTTAAGAAAAACTCGGCAAATTTGATCTAAGTCAGCAGAAAAATCAATAATTTTACACAAATTTTATTCATTTTAATCAAACTACCAAGAATTTTTCATTGATTAATTGATTACTACAAGTTGCAGCTCTACTTGTTGCAACTCTAGCCGGATAATAATTTTTAACCTCGGATCGCGATTTTAGAATAACGCCTGCACTTTTTTATCTTTTATTTTTCTAATTTAACTGTATTTCACATAATTTTAAATTCAGTTCAATTTTTTAGGATTTGCTTCTGGCCTCCAAATTTCTGAGTGTACCTAGTTAGTTTTCAATGTTTAGCTTTAGATTGTAAAGAATCCTAAGTAAAAATGTGCATTCAGAGTAAGGAATATTTTGTAACGCTAGCCTCCTTATTCTTTGCATGTAATTCATAATTTTTTAAGTGGAATTGATGCTATGATTTTAAGTACTTTTGATTAATTATTTTGTACCTTTGATTAGTGGTACCTTTGGGGGGATTGAATAAAATTCAATTAATGAAAACAAGCTTATTTCTTGAGGGTAAATTATTGAATTTTTATTTATTTAAGTTTTCAAACAGATGAAAATGCCCATGCAAAATTTTATGAGTTCAATTTCACGTTGAGCAAAATCTCCCACTACGTAATTTAGTGCATATAACTCTGATTGAGATAGAAATGAAGCCCGCCCAGGAAACCGCGCAGCTTGTGTAAGCATGAAACCTGAGTTAAGATTAAAATGTACCTAATTTAGGAACTGAATGTTTAATTCTGTTTTACTTAATCTTAAGGGGATATAGTAGGGTAGCGGATTAACGTATCTAATCTCTCACAAATTTCACTGTAATCATCAAAGCGGTTAAACAGCTAGAGTTTGGTACTGTCATTAGAATCTTGCTCAAAGACTAGACTAGAAAGAAAGCGATACCAATGGATAGTGGAAAAGCTGTATTTAACCAACCTGGATGTGTAATCTTTGTGGGCTCAGCAACTTGGATTTGTTGACAAATTCCAATTTGTTATTGGATTCCAATTCAAAGCAACAACGTCTACTCATTCTGTCACGAAATTACGAACAGTTTGTACTTGGCTTCGGAGTTCTTGAGCAGATATTTCCCTGGACGCTATCATTATAAGGTTCGTATTCGTATAATGTATTTGCCCATAATACGTGCCAGCCAGCATAGTGTCAAATTTTCAATCTTTAACTCTTTCTTGATCAATCTACAGGAGAAGACGTTGAAAACCCAGTTTCAGCAAAAGAGGGACCTGAGGAAATACCACTTCGTCCGCCTCGGCATGTTCTTATGCGACGAAGTACGCGCGTCTTTAACCGGGAACCAAAAAGCGGAGCGGCTGCCACAACAGCTACCATTTGCTGTTCCTTATGCTGCTCACTACTGGCCATTGCCATCTTGAACATCCTTTCCGTCGTGTCCATCGTAATCGGAGCTATTTACCTGTCACCTGAGAACTGTCCAGCCCAGCCCAACATTGCTCCTGTACTTCTTACAAGCGGCATTCTGGCCATTGTACTCAGCATCTTTGAAGGCCGAGGGCGTGTCAAGATAGCCAGTTTGGATGCCGACGGAACCAAAGCTTCGCAAAGCCCACCACGGAATTGTTGCGACTGGTTCACGGGTTTCTTGGTATTTGTGAATTTCGTATTATTCCTCTACTTCTGTTTCATCGTTTATTCACTATTTCCAAAAGTTCAATATGAACCGACCAGTGGAACAGCTATTAACGGAGACGACTTCTATTGCAACCCGACGCTCTATCCTGTTTTCGTTCTGGATGGTCACAATTGTTCTCTTAACCATTGGGTTCGCTCTGACTATTGGTCTCTGCTGCTGTTGTTGCGTTGTTTCAGACTTTTGTTGCTCATCTACGGCATAAGTATCATTTAAAAAACCGGATATATTTACGGGGTACAAATTGTCCGATTAGTTGTCTGCTCGATGTTTTGCCTATAAATATCATACTTTTTCTATTGCTGGTTAATAAGTTTTACAGTCACTGTCAGTACAATACCAATATCCAACACATTTCAATGGAGGAAATTCTTAATAGATTTTGACATTCTAACTTGATTATTGTATATCCTTTACTCTTTACTCGTGTTAATGGCTAATTATGTAGGTACATTTTTGGGATTCTAATAAATAAACTCTCATTTAAAACAGATTAGAAGTGGACGGAGGTGATCGGCAGACAGTTTTTGCTTGTAGTCTCAAGTCGCTCAAAGAAAGGCCAGAATTTATAGCTATAGTTAACTGGCAATACAACGACTTCATAATTACATATTCTATGGTTAATAATTCTGCTAATGCAGGGTGATTCCTTTTCAAGCCCACCTCGATCACGAGCTAGAGGCAATAAGTTTCAATAATCAGCTCATTATCGATCTAACTCTCGACACCAACCAACTGATGTGATGATGTGACATTATATTCTGCTTATTGTTCGATATATTTAATTCCATATTAGGTACTGCTTAATTGTAATTGTATAGTGACATTTACTATTTTACTATCATGATTTTAGCACTCGTGTTAGTTTTTTTTAAAAACCAAATTCTAGTTTTTTCTTGAGAACTGAATAACGGATGAGACGCCAATAAACTAACACAAGCATACTCGATCTCGATAGGTGTACAGTACATACTTGAAATGGTGAAATGCGCGAAGAGTCTCCAGATTTAAATCCCGGGCTCCCGAGCAGCAGCGTGGCGTGACTGACGAGACGAAGATCCTTCGACTTTTGGATATCAAGCTGTCAGACTTTCTTTGTTAGACGGATTCCAACCAGTGACCAACTTCCACTTGAACTTGACAGCTGTCAGCCTGTCAGTTCACTCGTCCTGCCAAGCTAAAGGTCCACATGCGGCGCTTTATTACATACGTAAGTGAATCTCTTCAAGGTTATATTTATGTAGGTATATGAAACAAAGGAATTTTTGCGGGAACGCGTGATGCTGGATTCTGGCCTATAGAATAGACACATCACAGCCTAGTTTACAAGCGAACTGCGCTAATGCGCGCTGGTTTGACGCATTACATATCACGCTTGACGTTTAACAGTTAAATGAATAAAGAACCATAAGACCCGTATTCTCTCTCGTGTGACACGAGAGAGAATACGGGTTAGGACACGAATGTTATTGAAAATACATTAGAAAAGTAAATTCTAAATTACCTTTAATTAATTGGATTACGAAAGATTCGAATAATCTGTAATCTGGAACTCCACGTACCATTTGTAATTAGTTACCCATGCGATTCGCTGGACAACCAAGAATCGCCAAAGCAATCGTATCGTATTCATCGTGCATCGTGTAGTTATCCTTTTCAAGTTCGTGTGCGCATAACCTGGGCAGTGATACTGAAACCATCAATTCTTTTAAATCGGCTTCGTTTTAACAGGCCGGAAATAATCGCCATTGCCAAAAACCCTGGTAGGGTTTCGTGAATGGTTTTCTGATCGAAGGGAGGAATAGTGATTCGAAAAATTAAAAATGCATCATCTCTAATGCGTAAGCTGTTGCAGAATACTTAAGTTTTGTCGAATTGAACTGGTAGCTGGTAGACCTCGGATACTCTATATTTTTATCTGAAAACCCATTTAACAGCGGAGTCTAACTATAACTTGTAGCTGAGTCACTTTGGTGGATATCTTTCGTAGCAAGCTCTAAGGTTTTGATCTTGGTACTCATTTTACCCGTTTTTCATTCATGAATTGCAATTTAGACATTCGACTGTCTTTCATTGAACCAGTTTTCCGGTTCGGTTTAGGTTAGGAGTTTTGTATTTGCGGATAAGTCTGAAATTGATGTTTAAATGATATGCTAAAATTTTAGACCGTGTCCACTCCAACATCAATTCTCACGACCAGAATGGACGGAAGTGCAAAGTTGGGATTCGAGCGCGACCAGGAGAACAAGGAACGTTCTGACCTCAACCCTGAACCATCCGCTGCAGCTGATAAGCAGAGTGCTGGGTAAGTCTACTAACGAATTTAACTGAAAGGCAATTATATAACTAGTAGGTACAGGATATTCATACATTTAATAATTTTAAATATTGTAGCCAGGTGGTCAGCTCACAGGCTGAACTCGATTATATGAAGGGAAACCAAATTCTGAATGCTTGGGAGGAGGTTGAATATACAAAGATGCAGATGATGATGCAGGTAACCGCTCTGGGCTGTATTATCTATTGAACCTGCAAAATAAAGCATAAACATGAATATAATTCTGATCGCTTCTTTTCTTTAAATTCCTATTTAGTTCTTGGAGGGACATCTGCCAGTCGCTGAGAACGAGACTCCTGTTCAAGACGGCAAGAAGAAAGTTCCGAAAAAGGGTTCCAGTCCTTTGGCCAATGAAATGGTGGGTCAGTTACAGCACATGCTCGACCTTCTGGACGAGGGAAAGGGAGAAGACGAAGAAGCCGGAGTCATCGTCCCTCGATCCCTGGAATGGAAGGCAGAGTGATTTGATGACTGCATTTTGTTTTAATGAATTTGACAAAACGACTAGCTTTCAAGCCTGGCTCATAAATCCTGAGCAATTTTTTTTACTTAATGTTACTGACTATGTATTTTTAGAGTTCAAGCATTAAAGCTGTTTTGACCAATGACTATAGAATTGCATCTCGTTTTTTTTGTAACAAGTGCTTTAAGTATTAAGTAATATGTTTTTTTCTAGTCAAATCCGTTTCTTTCGGGTTTGGATAACACGATACTGCAGCGTTACTATTGTATTGATTTTTACTATTACGGATTTATTAAGCCTCTGGTTTTTTAAATGGCAGCATAAGTATTTCCGATTTCAAATTGAGTTATTATTGTCCTAGTCATTCGAATTGAGTTGATGTCTCCAATAGTTCGATAGAATTATGAGATTTACTATCAATAAGACCAGGATAGTATGTATACAATATAATAACATGAGACTATTGTAGTTACGCATTTGGACCTGGGATAAGGTCTGCCTTCGCATTTAGAACTGCGGGCATATACCTAAGGGAGCTTTAAGTTTCCAGCTGTATTTAATTCAGCTGGTAAACAGTGACAGTTGCTAGAAAAATATTTAAAAATTATCGAACCATTATTTGCTTTACATCCTACATTCGGCTCAAACCGTTTCCAATTTTAAAGCCGGATTACTAAAAGACCCCCAGGTCTCACTCAACTCGAGGCATATTAATAAAAAGTTGAATTATAGATTCATTAGATTTATAGATTTATAGATTCATTAGTCATTCATCATTCATTTCATTAGCGAAGCTAATATCGCATCGGTCGACCAATAAAATATGCACTAACAACTAGAAAGTAGGTAAGTAAAGTCTAGGCCTACACAGATGACTCTTGTAGGCCTAGGTAAAGTACACGTGGACTATATGCACTAGGATGAGGAAAAGAGCACGGTTTATGTGATGTGTGTTCTGCGGCCTCCATCCTCCATTACGTCTACTGTAGCAGAACAGTGCATTAGTAAACTTCCGAGGATCACTAGTGATTCTCGCGAATCACCGGTGATCCATGGAGTTCCGTGGATCACTAGTGAGTTTCGAAACTCACCGAGTTCCGTGGATCACTACGACATATGCACTAGGATGAGGAAAAGAGCACGGTTTATGTGATGTGTGTTCTGCGGCCTCCATCCTCCATTACGTCTACTGTAGCAGAACAGTGCATTAGTAGAGCCAGAGAGTGAGCAGATTTATGTACTCAAAACTCGGACCATGCGGTGGTCGCGATCCTGACCTTAACCTAAACAGACACAACATGGCTTCTCCATATTGCACTAACGACTACTGTACTGTATACTGTAAGACTACATTACAAATTACCATTTAGATGGGAACATGTCTCCTAGATTATGGAAAAATAACTGTTCAGAATTATAACCTAACCAGGGTACTATAATTCTTGTATTTGCTTGGCTTCTGTATTATTTGAGTTTCAAAAAATTATCTATTTATTAATTGACTTTATGAATGACTAGAGACATTACAAGGTAATAATAACCGATACCGATAATAAATTAATACCTCATTGCACTGCGAACGACATGGGTAACCTAAGCATTGTGTGCACTGCAGATTACTCGGATCTTCGGTAAACTTAACAATGGGTTAACACAGCTGAAACTTTTTAAAACTGCTGAACAATGATGATAATTGGTTGAGTTCGAGAATATACATCTTGCAATGACATTTTCGAGAACCTCTTTATACTGGCCCGATGATGATAATTTTCCAACAAGATTATATCGCACAGGTAAAAAAGAAAAGGAGAAATGA
Source organism: Ceratophysella communis (assembly GCA_009869905.1). Lineage (NCBI taxonomy): Eukaryota > Metazoa > Arthropoda > Collembola > Poduromorpha > Hypogastruridae > Ceratophysella > Ceratophysella communis. The sequence goes on from VNWX01000117.1 coordinate 19,236, forward strand.
AAGTTAGCAGACACATCAGGACAGGATCAAGAGGACTGTGGATGGATGGACATCAGGTCCATTGTCATTATGAACTTGGAGCAAATATGCCCGACCCCTAATAAGGCCAGTCGCCGGTCTGGAAGTCTGTATATTAGTCACTGTATAATGAGTACGGAAGAGTCATTTCTCCCGATCCAGTTCAAATCTCGAATCAGCTGAACAGAGAAGAAAGTGGTGGTTAATTGTATGCTCGTCTTCGCTTTGTTTTAAGTCGAGGTCAGAGGTGAGTGTCATTGTCCAGCATACAGCTAAGCTTTGTCTCTTGCTCTGCATCACCGGTCAAGGGGTATGACTAATTACGACTCTTTTCTTATCCATTTACAGGAGTACCGAGGTAGTCAACCCACATCAGCTAAACTCTACTTCTGGCAAGCAGATACATTGATCCTCGTAAAATGGGAGATAGTAGTAAGGCTGGCAAATCTGGACGATCACGAGCATCGAGCTCGAAAGCTGCAAAGCAGGCAGAAGAAGGTGAGCGTGTTTACATAATCATTTGATTTGAAATGTTAAGGCTGTATTACAAGACACAAGAGTTTCGGCGGGAACGCGTAAGGCTAAGCTTATGGACACACCACGAAGCTAACTACGACATACGATTATACACATCTTTTAGAGCTGTTCGATACTTTGTTTGACAGCTAACAGCTAATCGAATCATGAAACACGTTTTAGAGCAAGAACCTTTGGTATGACTTGTAGTGGGTAATGTAATCTTCTTCAACAGAGTTTACTCTTTTAATAATAATAATAATAATTTGGCGTTTATAGTCCGATACAATGCCCGAGGGCCTCACAGACTGTAATTCGTTCGCTTTATTATTTTTCCAATTACAACTTGTGTTAGTACCTACGGACTCAGTACTCTTTTAATGATCGTAGTTCTGCTTGCTCATATTTGTGGGCTGCGGTGTTTTCAAAAGCTAGTCATTAGAATCCCGCTCCATACTTTGGTGTTTCCTATACGGTTTTAATTTCAATTTTTTTCCGAATTGATTTGCCGTAAGATTATACCTAATTGCCATTTTCATCATTCTATTAATTTCTAGTGTCCAAGCCTATGTCGGGCGAAATTAAGCTAAAAAGTTCTGATGGAGAAACGGTGACTGTCGACGTTAGCTTGATTTGCGGTGTGTCCACTAAGATAAAAAAAATTGTCGAAGAAAAGGGGTATCAGCAAGGTGGACCTGATGAAATCCCAATTCCAGATGTTAATGCAAAGACTCTTGCCAAGGTCATTCTCTGGGCTACTCGTTACAGGGTAAAAGATTTACTGTTCACATTGCAGTTATAAGCTTTGTGACAGAATTTAAGAGCTCACGGTGTCGTATTTAATTTAGGAATTGGACAATACTGATGGTCGTCCCGACGAAATGACTGATTGGGAAACGGATTTCGTTCGGGTCGACCAAACGACCTTGTTTGAATGTATTTTGGTAAGCCTTACATGTCTATGATAAACGTCTTTCAAAGGCGATGTATGAGATATGCTCTGCCTCAAAATGGAAATGTTATCATGGGCTAAAGTTAATACATAGAATGATCCATTCCATTCACAATGAGCTACCGAATTGAGTTTTTGATTCCTAATATACTTATGTTACAGGCTGCTCACAACTGGGAGATTCAAGGTCTGCTCAATTTGACTTGCAAGGCTGTTGCCCATCAGATCAAGGGCATGACCACTGAGGAAATTCGCAAGACATTCAACATTAAGAATGACTTCACTCGATTGGAAGAGAAGAAAGTTCGTTGGCAAAATGAGAAATGGCGCCGTCGCCACGGAGGAGGTAGCAAGTAAGCTGAAACTGAATTATAATTAATATGGATGATCGGACTATATTGTTCAAAACTGAATCCCTGGCTCTTTGACTTATATTTTGGTTCCTCGTACTTGTTGTTCTCTATAATTAAAAGTTTCTGATCATTTATACTTTGTTAAGTACTATTACAACTACAACCCCACGTATATGGAAAGAATAACAATTTTGCAAACGGATCTAACTGTTGTAGTTGAAAAGTTTAAATAGTTGAGCTAAGTATTATTCATGCACTTGAGTATTTGTATTATTAATTTTACGAGTGAAGAACGTACAAGTAATCCATACTTCGAATATATAATATTATCTCGTAGTGGAAAACTTAGCCTAAACTTAAACTACAGCAAAGACAATGTGAATTCGTGGGGGTGAAAGGAAATAAACTTATTACTTTTTCAAAATAATTAAGGTCGGCTCCGCAAGTTGATATTTGCTAAAATTAGTAGTATTATTCCACATGTTTTCGCATTATTTTACCAACATATATTTAGCTCATTTTTGACAATCTAAATCATATACATAGCTTAGTGTAAAAACCGCCATACATTTTTTAATTGTAGCTTCAAATAGCATTTATGATTGTATGTACAGCGATTCTAAGCCATTTATGCCTCTCGGTAACTTGGATGACTATTTTTCTTAAATTTAAAGGTTCGGAATTTAAAGGTTTTGGTGTTGCTTCCTCGGGTTAAGGTGGTGCAGCAAAAATTAATAGAGCATTTGACACATCAGGTGGATCCTCTTCCAGCTTTAACTGATCATAAGTTTCGTTTAAAAATAGACAGTCTCAATAAATTTTTGTAATTTAAAATAGTATATCGTGCACAAGAGACGAAGACGAGATAGGACGCCTTCGCCGTACACACATCTTACGAGATTAGTCTGACTGCATGAATTTTCAAAAGTCTTAAAGTCTTATCTCCTGATACCTAACTTCCATGACAAGGACATTGCTTTATACTTACAGATAGCATAGCTCAGGTAAACTGTGAACGCCAAAGCCACAGGTAATGGGTAATCAATCGGTAACAAATTTTCTTTTACTGAAGTTCACGATAGCGTATTGCATGGAAACTGAAGTCAGTTACTTTTTCGTGCAAGAGTTCATTACACCGCTGTAGTAAAGAATTTATTTCTGTCTTTCGATTCGACATATCATATCGTTAAAATAATAAGGTCAAGAAATCCTGTACTGAAGTGGACTGGAGCTAGTGACATTTTCAAAAAATTAAATAAAACATGGAGCAAGTCTTTTCCGTGGTAGAGGTAATAAATAATTAGCATGTCTAAAAATGCATTTCTCATTTCTCACTAATCTTATAAAAGTACGAATCAGAGCTATATAATATTGTATTTAAACAGAATTCTGGAAACGATGTACACGAAACGTTTACAATTCGGATTAACATTAGCAAAGCCAAGCTTCTGGAGCATCTTCCCAAATCAGGAGGTTATGTTCATGGGCGATATCCGAATATTGGTTCAATTTCCTTTAATCATGGACTACTTAAGGACGTTCCCAACAGTTTGTAAGCTTATAAGCATAATATTTTATAGGAATTTTATATTTCCATCTTTGTATAGTCGAGTGGCACTGATATGAACCGACGAATGTCATCGATTTGTGTGTATTATTTATTGCAGCGATTTGAAAATACTACCAGATTTCTCTGGAGTTGAAGTTTATTACCCGTCTCACCTTTCCAAGAAGCATTTCGGACTCCACGTTTCTGAGATGACGTTCTCTCTGCAAACTGATGGTGTGACACAATTTATGGCTCAGCTGCACCCTTCCCTTCTTAAGAAAACTGCTATACAGCCAAACGGACACACGGCTTGTTTCCAAATGGGTACTAATTCCTCAGCCAGTAGTCAGTGGTACTTCGACATTCCCAGAAAAATAACCCCTAAGCTGAACGCCTCTTCATGGCCTGAGTCCGCGAATGAGTTAAAAATTGATATAAAAATTTCAAACCCTGAACGAAAGTCAATTCGATCACGGTCATAGAGGTATGAATGTAGTACTATACATTGATACCTCTATGGAAATGGCCCTCTACATGAAAATGAAATTTTTAAATCCAAATTTAAATTCCAAAATGTAGAATCGTCTTTATTGCAGAGACAAAATTTGTGGAGGTCACAAGCGGCTTATTGCCAGTTTTGCTTGAAACCAATAATTCCGGAATTTGCGTGTCCAAGTATTTCCTGTCCGACAAAATGTCCGACATTGCAATTCTTTGTAATAACGAAGCTTTTCCGGCCCATAAATTCATCTTAAGCCGTAAGTTTGGTGAATTTTTAGTCGGTATTTCTTTTGTTCTATTTGAGAAAATATTATGATAATAAACATTTATGCTCTCAGATAATAGCCCAGTTTTCGAGAAGATGTTTGAAACAGAAATGAAGGAATCTAAAGAAAGCATTGTGAATATCAAGAATACCGAGCCTGCTATTGTTCTGGAAATGCTACGATTTTTCTACAACTGGAAAATCAGAAATTTTGGACACTACAACGGCCCTTAAACTTTACTCTCTTGCGGATATTTACATGGTTGACAATTTAAAGTCTATCTGCGTACGTTCACTTCTGCACTGCGTGAACACGGAAAACGCTCTGGAAATGTATTGTTTTGCCAAGAAGAACGAAATTCCATTACTTTCACAAAAGGCAGAACGGGTCATGGTCGCGTAAGTGAAAACTATTTATTTCAGATAAAAAATCCTAATTAAAGTTCTCACTGAAAACTGGGTATTCGCATTACTATTTCAGAAACAGAAAAGAAATCATCAAGAATATGGACGACCTTCAAGCATTAATGAATGCTCTGCCAGCTCTGATCGCCGCAGAACTCTTTCAATTATTTCTAAACTGAACACTACAGACTTTAATGCAAACGTATTTTAAGTTTATTAGGCCTGCATATTCTGGTATAATTAAAATATACCCTCCAGTGGCACCTGGCACCTCCACTGGTATACTACCAGAGCTATAGTATAGGTCAGATTTTGGGCTCAAGCGCCCCACCTGCAGAAACTCTAAATAGTTTGACGTCTATTTGAAAACTAATTACAATTACTCCTGATTGTGCTATTCATTGTATGTATTTTTACCTTTACTTGTATTCCTAACTTAGCTTTCCATTGGCAAATACTCTATACTATGAAAATCGATGAACTCAATCAGTCAATCATTCATTCATTTTTATTATCTCACTCTTAAGTTGAAAGGCATCTAAAAATATCGATAAGCATTCAGGAGGATACGTTCTTATTTTACGAGACCTAATTATAATGCTAAATAGGTAATGGCTAATGGCCACAACCCACAACAGCCACAACGCTCTCAAAAACGTTAAGGCATAGAAATAATTTCTTGGAGCAAAAATCAAGGTTAATTTAATTTAGCCAAATCTGATTTGGCCTTTTCTATTTCCTCTAAGCATTCCATAACCAAACAGTTCAATTTGTAAATCAGGATTGTAACCAGAGACTCCGCCGTTGTTGCAATCCTTCGATCTTTAACAACTGCTTCGATGGATTCTTCTATGTCTGCTAAATATTGCTGGCATGATTTTTCAAACGATTGGATTTCCTCAAAGCTTGACCTCCATGACTGAAATAGCAAAAAAAAATCAGTTGCTCCGATTTATGTAAATAGGTGGTAATGAATGCAGTAAGGCTATAGCGAAAAACAACAATTTCCTTATTACTGACGAAATTAGAACATAGTTATTCCTTACCTTATCCATCATATTTTCTTCAAACAACAAAATCTTGTCGACGAGGATTTGCACTGGAGCTTTAAGGTCAACTTGGTTTAACGCAGAAGCAGACCTTAAACCTGAAATGAAGATAGACCTTAAAAATTCTATTTGATATGATGCTCATTTCTAAAATAGTTGTAAGTTCTTACTTATTCCTGCACTACATATTTGATTCATCAAATCAATTACGAGGTCCGTATTTATTTTATGTGCATTCTACACAATAATATACTTCATTAGAATAGTTGTAAGTTGTAAGCCTAACATGGCCAAATTCTTAGTAACATACCAGCTTCTGTATCCAACTTGTTGTTTCGGAGAACGCATAGCTGGGATTCAGGCCGAATTTTGTGAGCATTTCCGACAAATCAAAATAATTTTATGTTGTTCATATTGAATTTTTAAGCCCGTACTGAGTCTTGCAAATGAAAAACTAATGAAAACTGTACTTTTAAATGATTTCGGGTAAACGGTGGTGTCACGCTAAACTAAAGTTGAGCTGCTGCTAGTGGCTCGTATCAGGAATATCTGCGGTGTTATCTGAAGTACATAAATATTTGATAATGATGTTGCCAGTAAACCCAGACTATACGCTGTAGCATTAATAGTGTAACAATAAACATGAAAAATACCATTTGTTTCACTATTCACTAATCTAACTCTAACCTGAGTTCAGCATTGCATCACAACCAGCATTTGGTATTGGTAGCCGAGATACTTATAATTGCTTAAACGCCCACGCTATTATGCATTCTCATGATTGAAAACTATATTGTAATCAAGAATTTATTACAGTTTGAGTACGTACGTGTATCTGTTCTACATACCGAATTACGGGTTGTCTTTTTAATCCTTTTATTTCATATTTTTAAGGAAGAAGCAGAGCTAAAGCTTTCGGATTTCACAGAGCACTACGAAGATTTCTAGAAAAAGAAAATGCCACGACAAGAGCGGTTTAACGGCACGAAATTACAGATCTGCATACATAGTTTTTAAGTTAAATATCGGTAAGCCTAAGTTAAACATTTCTACGCTAGGCTTTGAAACGGACATGAAAGTTTTATTTAATTCGAACAAATATACAGAAAATGCAACACTAATGCAATTAATCGCCCGCATTATTTTTATTAAGCTAGCTATGCATGATAGCTTTCGCCGATAATGGCGACTCTTCAGGGAAGTTTATTCAGATTGATTTTGGGCTTATCGTTGGATGGAAGCCTTTGGAAGTACTGATCCGACTCAACTTTCTTGTTAAAAAATCCGCAGTTCTGGAGGTAAAACAATTTCTTGTCATCGGTAACTCCCCCAGCAAAGTCGTCTCGACCGTTCTTTTTCCCAGTATCATCCGCGTAAAAGAATCCCTCAAGAATTTCTTCCCAAGCCTCGGGCTTATCTTTAGGCTTAGTCCTGACCCATTGATTCCCATAAGTACCGTTACGCGTCATGTAACCTCCAGCAGGGTCAAAATTTTCTAAGAAGTTGTAGAATCCGCTCAAGTAAGTGTTTGCTGGCAGATGGGGCTTTCTAAGGCTCGAAATGAGCAGCCAACCCGTTTCAGGAGCCTTGAACCAAGCTGTAAACACGCTAGAATTTGCCACTGTTGGGTCGGGCATTCCTCGGAGTAGAAATTTGTATGTAACATCCGTTTTCCATGGGAATATCAAGAAGGACTGCTTTCCAGAACCTTCGTTACCAAAATTCTGAACTGTCACGCCTTTGCCTGCAAATGGGATTTCACATTAAAGTTTTTTTTATTTTAAATTGTGTTTCATTTAAAGCTTACCTTGCTTCACATTCATGACCATATCCTCCGGTTTGATTTTATCTGGATTGTCTTCAGCAAAATTTCCAAAGACGGAAAAAAGTATTTTTCGCGTTGTTTCGTCATTCCGCTGCATTCCGAAGTAGCCGTGCTCAAAGCCATTAGCCATGTAAAAAGATGAGACCGGGTCCAGCGCTGATGGAACTGTAATCTCAGAATAGAAGTATTCAAATGGGGCGTTAGTGGTATCCGGGTAGAATGCAAAGTGAACAGAAGGTCCACGTCTTCCGTATAAAAAGTTATTTTTATTGGCAACATAGTCAATTGCCGAAGTGTTCCCTTCAATGACCACGTCGGAAATACTAGCAAAAAATTGGGCCGTCTTGTTTTTTGATATGGCTTTGATATCAAGCTTTACATAGCCTGCTTTGGTTTTGAAGCTTGTAAAGTTCTGTACAAAATAATTTTCTCCTTGGCTTTGGATTTTTAGCTGCTTGGTTTTTCTTAATTTCCCAGCGCCCTTCATTGTGATCTCGATCTTGCTTGCTCCAGAATCAATCTGAAGTCGAAGTCCGACTTGAAGGGCTTTTTCTTCACCAGTCAACTTGAAGTAAACGCTGCAGATAGTGTCAGCAGATGACCAGTACACTAGTCCGTTGTCAGTAATGTAGCCGCCCAAAGGGCCTTGGGTGATAAATCCATTTCCACCGAGTGGTATCTGCAACGCTTGAGCTTCTCTGTCGCACTGAAAAATAATAATGACGGTTACTCGTGGGCAAAGAAAATAGCAACAATGATTTCTTATAAAAGTCTATTTTCTTCCACCAATAATTATGATTACAATAGGACATAGGACCACTTACCAGAATAGTTAACGACAGAATTAAAAATGAAGTTAGACCTTTTATGCCCATAGTAAAAGACTCAGATGATAAAATACGAATATTGCTAACGCTTCTAAAGCTGAATTTCATGTAAAGAAAAAATTGGATCTCGGGCAAATAAATACATATTCCTAAATGCCAGAACAATAGTAGACCATTGAACATCAATCATCTTAATTCTTCAGTCAGGTAATCGTACTCTAAAACAAGTGTTCCATATTCCACAGCACGAGCAAATTGCTATTTGGATCATAGTCTGCCACCACTGTATGACATTTGGGTTTACAATTTTCCAATAATTCAATGAGAGCAGGAGAGACACTTAACCTCTTAAAATATGGGCAATTAAATGATTCCAGGTCTATTCTCCGGAAACCAAAAGTTCAAAACAGCCCAAAACATGCCTGAGTCTGAGCGCGTGGAGTCGGTCAAATTTCCGAAACATCAAAGTTCAAACTCCGGAATTTTTATCAATTGAAATTAAAAGAAATGTAGTCATAACAGGGCTAAAATTGTCAGAAGAGTAATATTCAAATGACTAATATAATTTGTACATTTCTTAACATTATTGAAAATCGGGGACATGAGTTTGGGTCAATCAATCACGGAAGTTTATGGTCTTAAATCGAACGCTGTGCGTTTTACGTGTCGGTGTCGGTAGTTGTTTCTGAAGTATACGCATTTTTGTAGTACAGGGTATGCTTCTACAAATCGGTAAAGTTTAATTGCATTTTCAGTTGAATTTTGAAACTTGCGAATTAAGAACAGAAAGGGCCACGTTGCGCGACGCGTAGGTCAAGGCTTCATTTCCAAGTTCCAAAGTCGGAGCAAGAGGTTTTTGAAAACTTTTTTCGAAGCTAGTAAAAGGTCTTGGTGATAAAATATTATAACTTGACCTTTAAATGCTCAATTCTTCGATTTCTTTGTAAAAACGTAAAATTAACTATGTATTTTTTCCCGCATTTTGACCCGGCTGAAAAGTCGTCTTTTACGGACTTATGGGTTCCAGAGAATTGACCGGCTGCCAATTATTCCAGTACCCAGAAATTAAAATGGATCTTGTTATAAAGATGTTGCCGGGCAGACATTAGGGAATATGTAACCTAATTTGATGCGGTCAGACAGATCAACCACAGATGATGAACGTATTTGTGCACTCCCGTAAATTCGGTTTATTTCCCACCTGGTTGTAAAAGGTGACCTAGAAATGATCAATTAGTGATGTATAGAATTAAACAGTAGTTATATTTTATATTCCATTTCTAGACGACAAAATTTTCGGAGATAGTCTTTGTAGCGTAAACTAGTTTCGATGCACGATGCAATGCGATATACACCATCGACATCGCCTAAATCGGATTGTTTTTACAAAGAATGAAAATTTCCTTTTCACGCGTAACTTTAAAAAAATCGATACGTTGATTTTATTTTGAAAAGATTACCGGCCCAAATTGTATCCCTAATTCAGTCATTTTCAGCCTATTGTCAAATCAATTATTGCTTGCACTTACAATTTGTAACTTACAAATGAATAAGAATTGATAAATAACAAACCCATCGACCGGTCTCAAGCGAATTACAATTTTCAATTTATTAATGTTAAAATTACATCAATCTGAATTCCAAAATCAGATCTGCTAGTGGTTAGCCAGAAATCCAAAATGAGAGGAACTGGGTCCAGGTCCAGGCAGGAGTCGGTGGAGATAGCGCTGATTAACTATTTGCACAGCAATGTTGTAGATGTATGGGTCAAAGTCAACCACCGGAATTTGTCCAGAAAAAGGCCCCTGCTGCCCTTGCATATGTCCAGCATAAACCGACGGGGTTTGAACAGCATAATTCTGTCCAGCAAATGGAGCTTGGTGTTGTTCGCAAAAAATTCCTTGGTTATGTCCACCAGAAACCTCTAGATGCTGTCCGGGATAAGTTGCTTGAGTGTGTAATTCGTAAGTTGCCTGACTCTGTCCAGCGTAAGTGCCCTGGCCCTGTCCACCAAAAGTTCTATTGCATTGCCCAGGGTACATTCCCTGGTTCTGACCACCAAAAGCTCCTTGCCTCGGTCCAGCACAAATAACCTGATTGTGTCCCCCGTAAGTTTCTAGGCAGCGGCCGCCAAAAGTACCCTGGTCATGTCCAACAAACGCAGTTTGATGCTGTTCACCAAAAGCCCCCTGGTTATGATTAGGATCAACAAAAGTAGGCTGGTTGCGTCCACCTCCAAAAGCCATTCCATGCCCATTATAAGCGCACTGGTTCGGCAGTCCAAAACTGCCCTGGTAGGGTAGTTGCTCACTCATCCCAGCCAGATTGTTTCCCTGTAAAATAACTGAGCGATTGTTCAGCTGGCTTGGAGGCCAGTTTCCAGTGGTAGGATGCGAGAGTTGCGTCGAAGTCAAGTTTGATGCTACTGCCTGACTGTAGGTCCGAGTCATTGGGGGTGGAACAAGCAACTGGTTACCGTTGAATACAAGTGGCGTCGGTAAAGCCCCGTGGTTATACTGAGTGTTCGAAGTACCGCTGAAATTCCCACTGTTCTGCCCAGGAAGCTGACCAAAACTTTGACCAAATACAATCGCCGTATTTTGACCTGGTCTTGGTACTTCTGTAGCTTGAGGCAATCTGATGAAATATGAAAGAATTCATCAATTTATAGGATCAATGCGCAAATTTATCACGAGTTTAAAATTTACCCATTAGTGAAATTATTTTGAGGCTCATAAGCCATTGGTGAAAGTGTTGAGCAAGACGCCAGCCTGAAATCTATAGGATTCACATGTATCACTTTTGGGCCGGGATTTTTATAAATGAATTTCTCAAAACTTGTGAGGTTTGAGAAATGGTTTTCGACCTAATGCAAGCATACATGGTAGAATGACGTAGTTACCCCCCGCTTGAGGCTGATGCTGCGGCAGCACAGCTTGATTTCTCCCAACATAACTGGCTGCTGGTCCTGGTACTGTTGGTGGTGGGAGTCCTGGGAAATCCTGATGGTAAAGCTCGTTATAAGTTGGTGGAGCAGGCGTTGACTGAGAAGATGGAGGACTTGAGCTTGGAGATGATCGACGTTGCGTCGGGAACTGTAATGGACGTTGATTTTGAGATGTCGACCATCTCGACGGGTCTTCAATTGCTACCTGAATTTTAACTCTTCTTCCATCAATGATCGGATTCTTATCTCTAAGGGCTCGCTGGACCCCTTTTTGGTCATGCATTATCACCTGAAAATATGTACAGTTTAAGAAAACCTAAATGAAATTACTTAAGCGTGTTTGGATTTAGTAAAATGCTTTAAAATTTGTTCTTTGCTCACGAAACCGTAGCCCCGAGGTCGGTTGGTCTCCCTGTCGTAGATCGGTTTGGCACTTTCCACTTCTCCGTAATTTAGAAAGAAATCACAAAGGGACACAGCCGTTGTTTTGAAGGACATATTTCCAACAAATAACTTTCTGGACTTTCCCAAATTGTTCTTGTTATTGGCTCCCGGCTTTTGTTCAGGAACAACGGGTTTGTTACTTCCTGGAGCCATTTTTGTGAACAGTTGATCGTCGTCTGAAATACAAAATAACCATCGGACGTGGTTAACAAAAACTGTCAGTTATCAAATTGGAGCATATTGGCATGGGTTACAAATTCTGCAACGCTGCACCACCAGTCGCCGCCAATAATAGTCCACTAACCCGTCTCTAATACGTGTCACCAGGAAGTATTTTTTCAAGATCCAGGAATCATTAAATCATGTACCGTGTATTATCCCACTTAACAATTTTGGACCTCCGCGATATCGCTGCGATCTCATGCCGTCGATATGCGATCTCGCAGCGACATAGAAATACATCGCCACAAGAGCGGGTTTAGTCGGCTCAATGATCGACATGGTCGCTTTTTCGTCCCGACAAAGAGATAGTTGTCTACGTCGCCCCGATAAGGACAGTTCGAGATGTCGTTATTAACTAGAGCTTCAGGCGACTTCTATGCGACCATATAATTCGCGCGCTGATTTTAAATTTAGAATGAACTGCAGAAATTTTCTTTCCAACCTTCGACTTTTATTAATTTCTATATAACCCC